>QANY01007839.1:1378380-1499410 GCA_003255025.1 Datisca glomerata
AAAGGATTTCTAACACCATTTTGCAGTTAGACATCATATCATTAAAAATAAAATGTTACAGAATAAAAGAAAGAAAAATCTGAAACTCAGAGAACAAAATGACGAGGTAGAGGCAAAGGCCAGCTATGATACCAAATGTAAGTTAAACAAATACTTAAATCATGTTTCTAATTGATTGAAACATAAAATACAGTATAAATCCAACTAACCTCCAGCCATTGAATCTGAGAAACACTTCAAAAAATTTCACAAATTTCTCACACTTACTCTTTGTAATTGATGGTGTATGAATAGTGTAAGACCCAAATTCTTGTTCATAGAGGTTAGAGGTTCTCCCATCAAGAACCTTTAATTTCAATTTCATAACCGAAAACGGTTACCACCTGAGCATCAATGGTCATTAAAGGTTATCTATTGGTGATTAATTTTAATTTTAGGATATTATAATAAATGGGCTGTTTTTTGTTATTTTATTAATTGACTCAAAAATTTTGCGTTTGTGAAAATGGTTGATTAGAGCACCTGTCGATAAAACTTATTTTTTGAAAGGAAAACAATATCCTTTGTAAACTGAACTGGTAAAAAATACTTCACTGCCACGTGGAACAAAAACATCGCTTCCAGAACAGGAAGGCATCTTTGTGTCAGGTGATAAAATGATCAAATTGGTCATGATTCCTAACTAAGGGGACTGTAACCCAGATTGGTTTTTCTGCCATAACTAAACCAAGAAAAGAAGAAAACAGAGGATGTGAAGAAGAAGAGAGGAGATGAAGAACTTATGGAGTAAGGATTAAATGTGGAAAGAAAAGGTGGAAAATTAAGGCTCTATATGGGTAGGAGACGCAAGAACCCGATTCAAAATTGGTTAATAAAATAAGCTTTTTTTGCAGACAAACGGGCGTGTAGAGGGATAAAAGATGGATAGACGCGTCCAATCTGTCTGAAAGACAAGCCAGTAGTGACATGACAGCTGGATAAAAAGAAATAGATCAGAAACGCACATGATGAAAGAGCCGTAAAATGAAGCAACACATCGGGAATGAAATAACGAAGCCCACGCGCACGCGTATCATTATGCGGTAAAACAAAATTAAAATGCTATGGAGTTTCCAAGGAGCATGTCAGTAGCCCTAGGAACGAGGCAATGAAGGTACATTATATCATTATTTAAATATATCTATAATGTTTCTTGCACAACACTTAATATTTTGCAAAATAAAAGAGAATCTTGAATTGATGAAAGCAAACCAAGTATAACAGTTCTCCAGGCGCGTATTAAATAAATATTCATTACACATTGATGAATATCATCGAAGTGCAATAGGGAAAATGAACAGGTGAAAAATACTTCATTGCCAGGTGGAACAAAAGAAACTCATCGCCTCTAGAACAAGAAACTCATCGCCTCTAGAACGGGAAACCCATCGCCTCCAGAATGAGAAACTGACGTCTCTAGAACAGGAGATCATCGCCTCTAGAACAGGAAATTGACGTCTCTAGAATGGGAACCCATCGTATTCAAAACGGGAAACCGACGTCTCTAAAATGGGCACCCATCGCCTCTAGAACCAGAAACCGACGTCGCTAGAACGGGAGACCATCACCTCCAAAATGATAAATTGACGTCTCCAAAATGGGAAACCATCACCTCCAGAACGGGAAACCATCGAGTCTAGAATGGGAACCGGCATCTCGAGGATGAGAAATCATTAATTCCTGGATAGGACAGGACATCAGTGCGACAAGAAGGATTCAGATTGACAGTCAAATGACAGTGATTGACTGGGTAAACTACGTCACTCGAACAAGAAAGATTGGTAAAGTCACCAAGTGGACCTGACTAATTGGCTCAGAAACACAAGGAACTACCATGTGGTGGAAGTTGATAGCGCGGCTGAGCGTGACAGATAAAAGATAAAGAATAAAAAAGACCCCATTAATGGATGTGATTCTAGGCCTGACCTCATCTGATGCTTTGGTTACTATTTGGCTATTTTTAGCTAAACTCGTGTAATGAGAGGTCTATAAAAGGCCAATCTACTCAACAAAATGGGGGAGAAAAAAGTTGGGACCTCAAAGATTTTTTGGAATGATCAAGCCTTTCTTTACATTTCATAAAGAATAATACAAGTTCGATCGATATTAAAATATTTTCCCAAATATTTTACTAAGTTTAAGAAAAATCATTTACATTTTGGTGCTTTCATTTAGAGCCTGAGAAAAAAGGCTCATGAGACCTACCATATCAGATCATAAACATGCGTAGAACCAGGTCTAACACAACCCTAAATGGAAACAACAGATCCAGAAATGAAGACGAACGTACGGGTCAACCAACCCGGCCCACAGAAATGCTGCAGACAATCCTTAACGGGATACACGAGATGAAAGAAGGAATACTGAAGCAATGCATAATGCATGGCAGAACGTACAAGAGTAAATCAACACACTACAACAAGAACCTAGCTACAAAAATGTAACACCCCAAACTAATTTTTCTTTTAATTACTAATTGTTGCATTAAATTTTCTTGATTAAATGATTTATTATTTAATATTAATTTATTGAATGTTGTGCAGAGAATCGCTTCGAGATGCCCTAACGACTCAAATGTGCTTAAGATAGTTTTTTTTACTAATTGATATTTATTTCTCATAATTGCTTATGCATTCTATATTAATGGCATGATTAGGTCCTTTTAAATAAAGATAAGATTTGTACTATTAAGTAAATGGATTGTTTACTTGATGTATGTTCTATGTGCGTAGATGGTAAAAAAAATGATCTGGCAAGAAATTGGGTCGATAATATCACAATTTATTTGGGCCAATTACCATTAACCCATTTTAACTCTAATAGGCTTCTAAAATTTACCCTAAATTCTCTATTTATATAGCCTAGCTTACACGTTTAGGAGACCATTATTGATCTTATAAGCAAATTACAGAAGGCGTTTGGTCAATTGACGTTGACAACGCATTCTCTTTGCCCCTTTTCTTGTTTTCGCAAAGTTCTTCGATTCGTTGTGCCTTACATCAAGAAGAATTTTTGTTTTCTATAGTTGAAGAAGAAAGTCTCAATATCGGTAAGAGTTGAATTCCCTATTTTATTTGGGAAAATAAATATCAGTATTTTGTGTATTTAACTTATGAAAACTAGTTTTGTTTCAAAAAGATTTCTTTATGGAAACTATTTCATTTTTCTACGCAATGATGAATGTTTGTTATTCAGAACATTTTTTTTATTTCAATGTATTCAACGGTTTTAAATGTTTAAGTTTAGATTCATATGTTTTAATGTAGATCTGAATAATAATGAGTTTTAACACTCTTTTATGACTCATATAAGTCTCTTGAATAAATTTCAATATGGGAGAAACGTTTTCAATAAAAAAAATATGATTTTTAATGAAAACTGGATTTCGGATGTTTCTGCACACTGTGAATTGACTTCATGTTTCATATACCAAACGATGGAATTTGAGTCTGAAATTTTGATGGTAGATTTTCAACATGTTGAAATATATTCTGTATGAATTTTAGTTCATAACTCAAAGTATAAGATTTTATATGATTTTTTAAAGTTTCTATTTTGTTCAGAGGAAACAGTTTTAGGAAACGAATTTGTTTCCATGTTTTGACATCTAAATGACCTCAAAATTTCATGAAATTTAATTTGTGAAGCCCTAGCATTTTCAAGATCATACTATATGAATTTTATAAGTTTTAGAAAGCCTAGTATAAGTTGTGTTCTATGTTTTATAACTAGAACAAGTAAACAAGAAGTATCATAAATTTATAAAGCGATTGGAGTTTGGATTTGTACCGTGCTTATAAAGTATATAAATATTTGAGTTTTATTCTTGAGCAGTGACTTAGTTTTCCACTCTACCATCTATGTCATAAAAAATTAATTTTGTTTCATATTTTCAATGACTATGTGAAATTGATAAAAACATCTTAATGTGTAAATTTAATAACTTTGGTTGTTGACCCCTCGAAGCATTCTCTAGACTTTTAGTTTTACTAAGGATGCCAAGTAAGTAGAATTTTACGCATACTTTAATGTTTGTAAACTTCGATGTTGTATTGATTTATCATTGTGATGTCATTTGATATTATGTTTAATTATATTTGTATGTAATATGTTATCTATGATGTAACTGTATTGTAATGTTAATGATTGTAAATACGTTCATACATATACATGAGGGTTTGTAGTATGAATATAATCAATTTAATTAAAAGTTTAAACACCTGGTGTGTGTTTATGCCATGAAAGACGTGAGTGAGAAATGGGACGCGGGGGACCGGCGGACCGACAATGGTTAATGGGTAATGTGAATGCATGATCGTTTGGCTTGTCCAGCGATCTAATGTGAATGGATGATCATTTGGCTTGTCCAACGATATAATGTGAATGAATGATACTACCAGGGCCCAGTAGTCGAACAGGTTCCATAAAATTATCCACTGCCTCTGATTAGCTAAACATTACACAAGTGAGCTCGCGAATAAAGGAAAGAAATGAATGCAATGGAGATAGTAAAGAAAGGAACGTGACAAGTTTGCATGAAAAGAGTGTAATGAAACGAAATTAATGAAAGCAAAGGAAATAAAAAGTGGTCAAATGATTATAAAGTGTATGTCAAACACAAATGTTTTTAAAATGGAATTGAATGTGCATGTGTTTGCTGAGTATGTGTAAGATTTTACTTATTGGGCTTTAGCTCATTCTGTGATTTCTAAATATTTTCAGGTGAGGAGTAATTGCGAGACGATACATTGCAGGCGAATTGGACTCAGTAGAATAGTTTGAATAAAGATTTCAGACAATTGCTTTATGATTAATTATTATTATTTTGATGATTTAGCTTAAAATTATTGGTTGTTATTTGACTTATTTTCCACTGCAAAATTTTTATTATTATTTAAGTACTTTGAATTCAATACCGATAAATTTAAATAAAGGATTTGATAAAGTTATATTTTAAATTAAGCTATATCTTTCATATTAAATGTTTAATTAACGTTAAAGAGGATATCAATTCTTAAATTATAATCAATAAGGTAGTTTTAGTATTGGGGTGTTACAGTTTGGTATCAGAGCCAAGGTTTAGACGACTCTGTAGACGTCATAAAGTTTTCTAATTTAAAAGGAGGAAAAGCTACTGAGTCACGCCACAAGAGGTCCTCTCGCAATCTCCTGGTAAGATTTAATGTTTAATTGTTAGAATGATATTTATTGTATGATTTTGTTTGTTATATGAAATTGCAATGAAATGATAGATGTGTTAAGACCGATTTGTTTGTACCAGAATGCCTCCTAGGAATGCTCAAAATTGTATTGATGGTCAACCATTTGGGGTGAATGGTAATGAGACGGGGAACGATCAACATGGTACCCCGCTGACTTTGGAAACATTTATGCAAGCAATAGCTGCATTAGGACAAGCTCAACAACAAAATGTGGCCCCTACGCAAAATGGTCAACATAAATTTTCTGAATTTAAGAAGTTATCTCCATCACCTTTCGAAGGAACTATCAACCCACTTAGAGCTTAAATGTGGATTACTGGGATGGAGAAAGCATTCATTGTTGTGAAGTGCACTGATGCAGATAAGGTTGACTTTGCTTCTTACATGTTACAAGGAGATGCTTATGATTGGTGGCGACTGATTAAATGCCAAAATGAAAATGATGTTGAGGTATTCACTTGGGATATGTTCAAGAACGCATTTTTCAATCATTACTTCCCAAAAAGCGTTCGACAGGAAAAGGAAAGTGAATTTGTTAAGCAAGAGCAAGGAAGTAAAACCGTCACTGAGTATGAAGCAACTTTTACATGATTAGCGAAGTTTGCTCCAAATTTGGTGGCAACAGAAGAGAGTCGAGCTAGACGCTTTGAGGAAGGATTGAGATCCAGTATCAAGCAAGCAGTGATTCTATTCAAGCTTGCTACCTATAATGGAGTGGTCAACAAAGCACTATTGGTGGAAAGAGCACAACGTTTAGACCCAGACCAGAACAACTTCCATATAAATGGTCAGAAGCATAATGGAAGCAATTCTAAAGGAAATTTATGGAAGGGGGACAATCAGAAAAGGAAATTTAGCTGTGGAAACGACAACAAAAACCAAAAAGGAAAGCAGCCAAGAAGGACATGTCAGAAATGCAGCAAGGAACACCTTGGTGAATGTCGTATGGGTACAGGCTTGTGTTTTAGGTGCGGCAAACGTGGTCACCTTGCTAAAGATTGTGATGGAAACACGTACAACAACAATGACCAGAAGAAGACCCAGGCTCGAGTGTTTACGATGACTAAAGAGGACGCTGATAACTCCTCAACTGTTGTTTCAAGTACTATTTTTGTATGTGAAATGGTTGCTTGTATTTTTTTTTATTCTGGTGCCACTCATTCGTTCATAAAACCTTTGCTAGCTCAGAAATTAGGGTTGCCATTTGTACTTTTAGAGGCACCATTTTATGTATCTATACCTTCGGGGAAGGTTCTGGAGGCGAGTAAAGTTATAAAGGACTATCCATTAGTGATAGAAGAGCATGTACTATCTGCTGACCTTAGAATCTTTGATGTCCATGACTTTGACATTATTTTGGGGATGGATTGGTTATCGAAGCACTACGCAACTATTGACTGCCATGAAAAAGAAGTGTTATTTCAACCTCTAGGAGTGTCCAGTTTTCATTTTGTGGGAGCTAAGTCAAACCTCATAGTCCTTTTATCTCTGCTATGAAGGCTTGGCGATTGTTGAATAAAGGATGTATGGGGTACTTAGCATCATTGATAGAATTACCGGAAGAAGGTCATTCTATAGGAAATGTACCTATAGTACGAGAGTTTATTGATGTGTTTCCTGAGGATCAACCAGGTCTACCATCAGATAGGGAAATTGACTTTGTCATTGACTTTGTGCGTGGTACAGCTTCAATATCTAAAGCTCCCTATCGTATGGCCCCGGCTGAACTCAAGGAACTCAAACTCCAGTTGTAGGAACTGTTGGATAAGAAATTTATTCGACCTAGTTTTTCCCCTTGGAGTGCTCCTGTTTTGTTTGTAAAGAAGAAATATGGAAAATTGAGGCTGTGTTTTAACTAGCGCGAGCTAAACAAGGTGATTATCAAGAAGATACCCACTACTGAGAATTGAAGATTTGTTCGATCAACTTCAAGGTGCAAGTTATTTTTCCAAGATTGATCTTCGTTCTGGGTATCATCAATTGAAAGTCAAAGAAGATGACATCCCCAAGACTGCGTTTCGTACTCGATATGGACTTTATAAATTTCATGTAATGCCGTTTGGGTTGACGAATGCCGCTGCAGCATTTATGGATCTTATGAACCGTATTTTTAAAGAATACTTAGATCATTTCATCATTGAATTTATTGATGACATTTTGATTTATTCTCGCTCTAAGGAGGAGCATGAGCAACACCTCTGGACGGTACTGGAAACCCTCCGTGAGAAGGAGTTATTTGCCAAGTTTAAGAAATGTGAGTTTTGGTTGGATAGGGTACCCTTTTTTAGGCATATCATATCAAAAGAATGTATAACAGTTGATCCCGGCAAGATAGAAGCAATTAAAAGTTGGCCAGCTCCGGCTAATGTTGGTGAAGTTCGTAGCTTTCTGGGATTAGCGGGCTATTATCGAAGATTTGTTGAAGGATTTTCAAAAGTTTCCTCACCATTAACTCAACTAATGAGGAAGAATGTTAAATTCCAGTGGTCCAAGGAGTGCGAACAGAGTTTCCAAGAGTTGAAGGAGCGTTTAACAACTGCCTCAATCTTAACACTTCCTGTAGGTAATAAAGGGTTTGTCGTTCACAGTGATGCTTCGAAGAAGGTCTTGGTTGTGTGCTTATGCAACATGGTAAGGTGATTGCTTATGCCTCAAGACAACTAAAAGATTACGAAAAGAATTACCCTACCCACGATCTTGAGCTCGCAGCTGTTGTGTTTGCGTTGAAGATTTGGAGGCACTATCTTTATGGGGTTAAATGTGAAATCTTCACTGATCATAAAAGTCTCAAGTATTTCTTCACTCAGAAGAAGTTGAATATGAGGCAACGAAGGTGGTTAGAACATGTCAAATATTATGATTGTGAAATCAATTATCACACGGGCAAGGCTAATGTGGTAGCAGATGCTTTGAGTAGAAAGAATTCAGGTTCTATTGCTTGTTTACGAGTTATTCAGAAACCGTTGTTAAGGGAGATTCAGAGATTTGGATTGGAAATTTTACCTTGGGAAGGTTCTGGTTATCTCGCTACTTTGACGGTTTGTCCAACTCTTTTTGAAAGAATTAAGATAGGACAATTCTTTCTACTCAAAGAATTAAGATCAGAAATTTTGAATAGAGGTGGAAGATGGTAAACGTATTGATTTTGTCATCACTACCAATGGAGCTCTTGTTATGATAGCAGATTGATAGTAGCAAACAATGGAGAGTTAAAGCGAGAAATTTTGAGTGAAGCTCATGGCACTCCATACTTAATTCATCCAGAAAGTACGAAGATGTATCGGAGTCTAAGGGAACATTATTGGTGTAATTGCATGAGTCGAGATGTGGCAGAGTATGTACAGCATTGTCTTACATGCCAGCAGGTTAAGGCTGAGCATCAGCGACCTTCTGGGCTTTTGCAATCACTTATGATACCTGAGTGGAAGTGGGAGCACATCAGTATGGATTTTGTTTTGGGACTACCGAAGACTTTGAAAGGTTACAATTCTATTTGGGTTATTGTTGATCGGCTTACTAAGTCAGCTCGCTTCTTGCCGGTCAAAACTATCTACAAGATGGAGCAGTATGCTCAATTGTATGTGCGGGAAATAGTAAGACTTCATGGAGTCCCACTGTCGATTGTGTCAGATCATGATCTGAAGTTTACTTCTACTTTCTGGAAAATCTTGCATAAAGCTATGGGTACCCAGTTACGGTTCAGCACAGCTTTTCAATCACAGTCTGATGGGCAATCAGAAAGGACCATTAAAACCCTTGAAGATATGTTGAGAGCTTGTGTTACAAAGCACTTGGGAAGAGATATTACCTCTTGTCGAGTTCTCTTATAATAATAGTTATCAAGCTACAATTGGTATGGCACCTTATGAGGCATTGTACGGGAGAAAATGTCGATCGCCTATTCATTGGGACGAAGTTGGAGAATGAAAATTGTTGGGCCCCGAGATTGTTTAGAAAATGATTGATATAGTTGAAAAAATTTGTCAGTAAATGAAGACAGCTCAAAGTAGACAAAAGAGTTATGCAAATAAAAGAAGGAAGCCTTTGGAATTTGTTGTTGGAGACAAAGTATTTCTAAAGGTCGCTCCTATGAAAGGTGTTTCGAGGTTTGGGAAGAAAGGAAAATTAAGTCCCTACTTTGTAGGACCTTTTGAAATATTGGAAAGAATCAGAGAGTTAGCTTATCGACTAACATTTTCGCCAGCAATGTCGGGAGTATCGATGTTAAGGAAGTATCTTTCTGACCCATCTCACGTCCTTAGCTATGAGGCTTTAGACCTCCGCCAAGACCTTACTTATGAAGAAGCACCCATCAGGATTTTGGATAGAGAAGAGAAGGAACTTGGACAAAAGAAGATTCGTTTGGTCAAGGTGTTATGAAAAACTCATGCAGTAGAAGAGACAACCTGGGAGCACGAGGATTGGATGTGTGTCAAGTATCCACATTTGTTTGGTACGTTTTAATTTCGAGGATGAAATTATTTTTAGGTGGGGGGAAATTGTAACACCCCAAACTAATTTTTATTTTAATTACTAATTTTTGCATTAAAGTTTCTTGATTAATTGATTTATTATTTAATATTAATTTATTGAATGTTCTGTAGAGAATCGCTTCGAGATACCCTAACGACTCAAATGTGCTTAAGATAATTTTTTTACTAATTGATATTTATTTCTCATAATTGTTTATGCATTCTATATTAATGACTTGATTAGGTCCTTTTAAATAAAGATAAGATTTATACTATTAAGTAATTGGGTTGTTTTCGTGATGTATGTTCTATGTGCGTAGATGGTAAAAAAAGGATCTGACAAGAAATTGGGTGGATAATATCACAATTTACTTGGGCCAATTACCATTGACCCAGTTTAACTCTAATAGGCTTCTAAAATTTACCCTAAATTCTCTATTTAAATAGCCTAGCTTACAGGTTTAGGAGACCACTATTGATCTTATAAGCAAATTACAGAAGGTGTTTGGTCAATTGACGTTGACAACGCATTCTCTTTGCCCCTTCTCTTGTTGTCGCATTGTTCTTCGATTCGATGTGTCTTACATCAAGAAGAATTTTTGTTTTCTACAGTTGAAGGTGAAAGTCTCAATATTGGTAAGAGTTGAATTCCTTATTTTATTTGGGAAAATAAATATCAATATTTTGTGTATTTAACTTGTGAAAACCAGTTTTGTTTCAAAAAGATTTCTTTATGGAAACTATTTCATTTTTCTACGCAAGGACGAAGGTTTGTGATTCAGAATTTCTTTTTATTTCAATGTATTCAACGGTTTTAAATGTTTCAGTTTAGATTCACATGTTTTAATGTAGATCTGAATAATAATGAGTTTTAACACTCTTTTATGACTCATATAAGTCTCTTGAATCAATTTCAATATGGGAGAAAAGTTTTCGATAAAACAAAATATGATTTTTAATGAAAACGGGATTTCAGATGTTTCTGCACACTGTGAATCGACTTCATGTTTCATATACCAAACGATGGAATTTGAGTCTGAAATTTTTATGGCTTTCTAACATGTTGAAATATATCCTGTATAAATTTTAGGTCATAACTCAAAGTATAATATTTTATATGATTTTTTAAAATTTCTATTTTGTTCAGAGGAAACAGGTTTAGGAAACGAATTTGTTTCCATGTTTTGACATTTAAATGACCTCGAAATTTCATGAAATTTAATTTATGAAACCCTAGCATTTTCAAGATCATACTATATGAATTTTATAATTTTTAGAAAACCCTAGTATAAGTTGTGTTCTATGTTTTATAACTAGAACAAGTAAACAAGAAGTATCATGAATTTATAAAGCTATTGGAGTTTGGATTTGTACCGTGCTTATAAAGTATATAAATATTTGGGTTTTATTCTTGAACAGTGACTTATTTTTCCACTCTACTATCTATGTCATAAACAATTAATTTTGTTTTATATTTTCAATGACTATGTGAACTTCATAAAACATCTTAATGTGTAAATTTAATAGTTTTGGCACTTTGAGCGTTGACCCCTCGAAGCATTCTCTAGACTTTTTAGTTTTACGAAGGATGCCAAGTAAGTAGAATTTTACGCATACTTTAATGTTTGTAAACTTCGATGTTGTATTGATTTATCATTGTGATGTCGTTTGATATTATGTTTAATTATATTTGTATGTATGTTATCTGTGATGTAATTGTATTGTGATGTTAATGATTGTAAATACGTTCATACATATACATGAGGGTTTGTAGTATGGATATAATCAATTTAATTAAAAGTTTAAACACCTGGTATGTGTTTATGCCATGAAAGACGTGAGTGGGAAATGGGACGCGGGGGACCGGCGGACCGACAATGGTTAATGGGTAATGTGAATGCATGATCGTTTGGCTTGTCCAGCGATCTAATGTGAATGGATGATCATTTGGCTTGTCCAACGATATAATGTGAATGAATGATACTACCAGGGCCCAGTAGTCGAACAGGTTCCATAAAATTATCCACTGCCTCTGATTAGCTAAACATTACACAAGTGAGCTCGCGAATAAAGGAAAGAAATGAATGCAATGGAGATAGTAAAGAAAGGAACGTGACAAGTTTGCATGAAAAGAGTGTAATGAAACGAAATTAATGAAAGCAAAGGAAATAAAAAGTGGTCAAATGATTATAAAGTGTATGTCAAACACAAATGTTTTTAAAATGGAATTGAATGTGCATGTGTTTGCTGAGTATGTGTAAGATTTTACTTATTGGGCTTTAGCTCATTCTGTGATTTCTAAATATTTTCAGGTGAGGAGTAATTGCGAGACGATACATTGCAGGCGAATTGGACTCAGTAGAATAGTTTGAATAAAGATTTCAGACAATTGCTTTATGATTAATTATTATTTATTTTGACGATTTAGCTTAAAATTATTGGTTGTTATTTGACTAAGTTTCCGCTGCAAATTTTTTATTATTATTTAAGTACTTTGAATTCAATACTGATAAATTTAAATAAATGATTTGATAAAGTTATGTTTTAAATTAAGCTATATCTTTCATATTAAATGTTTAATTAACGTTAAAGAGGATATCACTTCCTAAATTTTAATCAATAAGGTAGTTTTAGTATTAGGGTGTTACAAAAAACAAAGACAAATGTTGCTCTTATCATAAGAGCAGCGGACATTACACAGGGGTCTGTTTCCAGCTCAAAGACTATATTGAACAACTAATCAAAAAGGGGTACCTTACCCAATTTGTAAAAAGAGAGGAGTAGAAAGGTGAGACTAAGAAAGACAACCTGGAAGAAGATAGGAAGGACAAGGGGAAACAGCCCATCCACATCTTCGAGACGGGTATAACACTAACCAAGCAAGAAGGGACGACAATAAAAGAAAGGAAGATATACTACAAACGGCCAACATTGGGAAGACATTAGCTGAAGCATCAATCAGCAACGGGAACTCGCCGCTTGTGTTCGGCGACTCCAATCTAGAAAACGACGAGCACCACAACGATGCCCACATTATTTCAATTCAATTGGCAATTGTTTGTTAAGGAGAGTCTTGGTAGACGACGGAAGTGCTGTGAACATTATATATCAGGCAACCGTGGAGAAATGTCTACGGACGATCAAAAATTACAAGGAACATCACAACCATTGATCGGGTTCAATGGGGCCGTTAGCCATTCTGAATGAACTCTAACGCTCCCAGTAACCGCAGATCCGTTTAACCATATGAGTGAGTTCGTGGTACTGAGAAAAAATTCCCCGTACAACGTAATCCTAGAGAGGACTTGGCCCACAAAATGAAAGTTGCACCCTCAACATTCTACCAAGTGTTGAATAACCCGTCCCCAGAAGAAGTGTGAACAATAAAAGGCGACCAAGTCGCGGCTCAAATTTGTTCAATAACCGCTTTAGGATCTGCAAGGAAAAAAGATGCAGAAAAGATCGAAAGACCTGCAGATCAATAGCGATTATAGGGAGACACGCAGAGTATCCCAAGGTAAGAAGCGGGAGAAGAAATAGAGCCCATCTGCTTAGAGGAAGAGACCCAAAAGATAACAAACATTGGTGCCCGTTTCACAAAAAATGAGAAAAAGAAGTTGATAGAATTCCTAATAGAAAACAAAGATGTGTTCACGGCAGTAATGCAGGAAATGCTCGGTATCCCAGAAGAAATCATCTGCCACAGGTTGAACATTAATCCCGTTATAAAACCTGTGAAACAAAAAAAGAGAAGCTTCACCCTCGAAATAAATCAAGAGATTAAGGAAGAAGTTGAGAAGCTCTTAATAGAAGGTTTCATCAGAGAGGTGAAACTACCCCGAATGGCTCGCTAATGTAGTAATGGTGCGAAAAAAGAATGAAAAATGGAGAATCTGTTTCGACTTCACTGACCTAAATAAAGCATGCCTTAAAGACGAATACTCGTTACCAAGGATAGATCAGATGGTACACGCCACTTCTGGTTACGAACTGCTCAGCTTCATGGACACTTACTCAGGTTATTATCAGGTAAGGATGTTCCAACCTGATCAAAAAAAAAATTCCTTCATTATTGAGTGCGGCTTCTACTACTACAAAGTCATGCCCATTGGACTAAAAAATGTTGCCTCGACTTATCAATGGTTGGTGAACCAAGTTTTCCGCAAGAAAATTGGAAAGAATATGGAAGTCTACGTTGATGACATTCTAGTTAAAAGTAAGAAGCGGTAACACCATATTTAGGACCTTGAAGAAGCCTTTTTTGTTCTAAGGTAAAATTTCATGAAGCTGAACCCGAAAAAATGCACTTTTAGGGTATCAGCGGGAAAGTTACTAGGACATCTAATTACACAACTAGGAATCGAGGTAAACCCAGACTAGGTAAAGGCAATTATGGAAATGAGGTCCCCATAGAACCTCAAAGAGATCTAGACGTTAACGGGAAGATTGGCCACTCCAAACAGGTTCATCTCCAGGTCAACGGATAGATGCAAACCTTTTCTCGAAAGGTTGTGGAAAATTTTCGTGAATGGTTGGAGTGAAGAATGTGAAGAAGCATTTACAAACATTAAACTGCACCTGACTACCCCCCCCCCTATTTACTCTCCAAACCTATTCCCGGCGAACAACTTATGTTATATATCGTCGTATTAACGACGGCAGTCAGCGCAGTACTCATCAGAGAATAGCAAAGGAAATAGAAGCACGTATACTTTGTAAGTAAAAACCTTGTAGCGGCGGAAACAAGGTATAATCGAATGGAGAAACTAGTGTTGGCAATTGTAACTGCAGCACGAAAATTAAGGCCCTACTTGCAAGCCCACATCATCAATGTAGTAACCAAATCTCCCATTAAAAGCCTTCTGAACTCAATAGAAACAAGAGGAAGAATAGAAAAATATTCAATTGATCTAAACCAATACGACATCAGCTACGAGCCCTAGGCATCAATAAAAGAATAAGTGTCAGCAGACTTCATAGCCGATTTCACAGGAAAAGAAGCTGAAAAAAAACTCACCAAATAGGAGAAAGCGATGCATGAACGCTAGCAGTAGACGGGGATTCTAACAATAGAGGAGCAGGAGTAGGGGTGGTGGCACAAACTCCCTTTGGAGAAATATTGGAGCATTCCATCTCCTTTGAATTTAATGCCTCAAATAATGAAGCAGAATATGAAGCACCTATCGCGGGAATATCCCTGCTACAAGAATATGAGGTAACTAAAGTTCATATTTTCTATGATTCCATGTTGATCGTAAAACAAGTCACTGGAGAATATACGGTAAAGGATGAACAGATGACGAAATACTTACAACGGATGAAGGATCTCCATAAAACAATAAAGGATTATGAAATCCAGCAAATTCCAAGAACGAAGAACGGACATGCTGATGCCCTAGTAAACTTGGATTCTTCATTACACCTCCCTTACAGAAGGAACGTCCCCATAGAAGTTCAGAAAGAACCAAGCATCTCGCTCCCATTAGCCAACATGGCCGATGTAGAAATTGAACGGGAGCACAGTTGGCAAGACAACATGGTGCCTGCTAAAAAATGTTTCTTGTTAGTAGCAACGGACTATTTCACTAAATGAATCAAGGTCAAGGCTTTTGCTAGAGTTCGTGAGGAAGAGGTAAAAGGATTCCTGTGGAAGAACTTGATGTGCAGATATGGAATCCCTCAGATCTTGGTATCTGACAATGGACTTCA
The DNA here is from genome assembly GCA_003255025.1 of Datisca glomerata. Lineage (NCBI taxonomy): Eukaryota > Viridiplantae > Streptophyta > Magnoliopsida > Cucurbitales > Datiscaceae > Datisca > Datisca glomerata. Next base: position 1,393,823 of record QANY01007839.1, read on the forward strand.
GTTTATCATGAGCTTAATAAAAACATTTTGTAAAGATCTGAAAATCATGAACCGTTTCTCCACGCCTTACTACCCCAGGGGAACGGACAAGCAGAAAGATCAAACTGAGTCATACTTGATAACCTGAAGAAACATCTTGAATCCGTAAAATGAAAATGGGTAAAAGAGCTACCTGCTGTCCTATGGGCAGTCATCCCCGTCGAAATTGGAAGCCCTACCATCAGGTCTGAACTAAACGAACAACAAAATGAAGAACTCCTAAGAAACGGTGACGATGAACTAGAAGGAACACAAGAAACAACCATTATCAAAATGGCCCATTACAATCAGAAAAGGAAATCTTATTTCCAGAAGAAAGTAAGGAAACGAGAATTCCAAATGAGAGATCTGGTCCTCGGGAAAGTTTTCCAAACAGAAGGAAAAAAAGGGCCATCATGGGAGGGACCATATATCGTCAGCAAAATAGGAGGAAGCGGTTATTACCACCTTAAAAAGGGAGAAGGAATGGAATTACGGAAACCATGGAACACAATTCATCTGAAAAATTAATTGTATGAAGAATGTAGACAATCCGTTATAGTGAGACACTTTTTCCACAAGGGCTTTCCTCCATATAAAAATAATGACGCCAAAATCTTCTTTATTCAACTGAATTATCACTAAATAGAACTAAAGCTTGAAAAGTCCTTGGGAGGGGTAGTTCATAAGTCCTAGTCTTAGGAGAAACTAAGGCCTGAAAAGTCCTTGGGGAGGAGTTCATAAGCCCTACCCTCAGAAAAAACTAAGGCCTGAAAAGTCTTTGGGAGGGGCAGTTCATAAGTCCTACTCTCAGAAAAAACTAAGGCCTGAAAAGTCCGTGGGAGGGGCAGTTCATAAGTCCTACTCTCAGAAGAAACTAAGGCCTGAAAATTCCTTGGGAGGGGCAATTCATAAGTCTTATTCTTAGAAGAAACTAAGGGCCTGAAAAGTCCTTAGGAGGGGCAGTCCATAATTCCTATTTTCAGAAGGAACTAAGGGCATTAAAAAAGTCATTGAAAAGGGAAAATCCTACTCTCAAAAGAAACAGAAGATTACATGGAAGGAAGGACGGGTCCATTACCTTGCAATAGGAAAGGAAATTCCAAATGGATGGAAAGTACTAACGGCCAAAACAGGAATGATATGTTATCGCCATTAGGAAAACAAAATGAAGTACAAAAAAACAGCAGCAACAACAACAACAAAAGCTAAGTTTCCTGTTCGTGAGTACCTTCAGCAGGAACCTTTGAATTAGCCCCAGGAGTCTCTATTATGGATCAACATGGGTATTCACCTCAAAATCAATAAAATATTCAGGAAGGGGAACGAGAGGAATGTGGCAAGCCTGGTCAGACTTAGCGTCACGATAACCCAGAGAATAAGCCATCTTATCAACCTTGTTGACAATGGCTTGGTTCTGACCCTCGAGACCAGTCTCCCATTTCTTCACCTCAGCCAAAATCACATCAGTTAAGGACAATTTCATCTCTATCACAGACAACTTAGCCTCAGCCTTAACTAAAGTCACCTCGGTTGAAAATAGATTTGTTTCTGCCGCGGACAACTTCGCCTTAGCTTCAGCCAACTTCTTTCAACTATTTCCATATTTTTCCCCACTGGCTTCGACTACCATCTCTGCCACCATAAGTGATTCTTCCAACTTCACCCATTCAACTACAGACGCGTTCAAGTTAGCAGTCAAATGGGCATTAGCCTGCGGCAACTCAGCCTCAACCTCTTTTTGACGATCCCGTTCAGCGAGGACCACATCATTTACCCGGCTAATCTCCCGGACCTCATTCACGCAGCTAGCCAGTTGAGGCTCCATCGCATGCAAACCAGCCTAAAGCCCATTATGATAAGTCACGGCCTGCCAAAAATAAATATATATATCTGAGTGAATAATCGGGCATACACAAACTAAAAGCAAAAAAACAAGCGAAAACTGTTAAAAAGTTTTTACCTCCATTAAACTATGACTAAGGCCAACAACCTTATCCACAAGTGACACCTGATGAAGTGCAGCTGCATCCATATCTGACCTCATCCCTTTTACCACGATGTTCGAAGGAAGGGGATCATTGAGGAAGCTCATGGAAGCTCTAACAAGCGGGGCTGTCGAGAATCGCACCCACTTCCAAAGATTGCCATCCTCCGCAGCTACACCCTGAGAACTAGCGGGAGGTGAAAATGACCTCTAAACAGGAGTGGGGGAAGAAGTTGTGCATTCCTCCCATCCCAGAACATCCTCGTTTAAAGGGATCGAAGGATCAAGCTAGGTTGATGGTGGCACAGCAGATGGAAAGGGGGAAGGAACAATGGGCATTGACCTATCTGGAATGCTAGTGGTCCTACCATCAACTGTCCCAAACATGTGGCTTTTGAGACACTTCAACATCTCTAGTTCGTTGTAGGCAAAATGAAACACTGTGTCTTGTTCTTCAACTTCCTTCTACGCAGCTTCCCGCTGAGCCTCACTCACACACACTCTCTCTCTATCTCTATCTCTATCTTCCCGATCGAAGTCTTCTTCCTCTCGTTCTGACTCTGAGGACTCAAAAAACCGGTCTGGATTACTCGATGAGAATGAGAAACAGAGATCACAACGGTAATAGCCCGGGGATTTTTGTTACAGAGGTTGAAGGGGCAACGGACTCAGCGACCGAAGTGGGTGTGACCGTGACTTCAACCTATCTCATGGGATCAATGAGAATTCTCCAGTCTCGTTCTAGACAACTATCAGTAGTACAAAGACGGGTTGCAACGTCTTTCAGAATAAAGGGCCTCTTATTCAAGTTAGAATTTGCACGATAAAACAAGATACATCAGACAAAAATAGTGATAGAAAAAATAAAAAGTAGGAAACAAGGGACTCAAGCCACTTACTAAACTCCCCTCAGAACCGGGGAATGATCCAGCGGTCGTCGCCACCCCAGTTACTGGATAAAAAGAAAACCCAACAGATCAGGAACGCACATGATGAAAGAGTCGTTAAAACAAAGTAACACATCAGGAATGAAATAATGAAGCCCACGCGTACGCGTGTCATTATAGGGTAAAACAAAATTAAAATGTTATGGAGTTTCCAAGGAGCACGTCAGCATCCCCAGGGACGAGGCAATGATGGTACATTATCTCATTATTTAAATACATTTATAACCTTTCTTGCACAACACTTCATATTTTGCAGAATAAAAGAGAATCTTGAATTGATGAAAGCAGACCAAGTATAACCGTTCTCCAAAAATGGGGCGCGTATGAAAGAAATATTCATTACACATCGATGAATATCATCGAAGTGCAATAGGGGCAAATGAACAGGTAAAAAATACTTCACTGCCATGTGGAACAAAAGAAACCCATCGACTCTAGAACAGAAACCCATTGCCTCTAGAACGGGAAACTGGCATCTCCAGAATGGGAGACCATCACCTCCAGAACGGGAACCCATCACCTCCAGAATGGGAAATTGACATCTCTAGAATGGGAAACCGACGTCTCTAGAATGGGAACTCATCGCCTCCAGAACGAGAAAACGATGTCACTAGAACGAGAGACCATCACCTCCAGAATGGGAGATCGACGTCTCTAGAACGGGAAACCATCACCTCCAGAACGGGAAACCATCGAGTCTAGAATGGGAACCGACATCTCGAGGATAAGAAATCATTACTTCCTGGATAGGACAGGACATCAAAGCAAAAAGGAGGATTCAAATTGACAGTCAATTGGTCGTGATTGACTGGGTAAGCTGTGTCACTCGAACAAGATAAATTGGAAAAGTCACCAAGTGACTCTCACTAATTGGCTCGGAAACACAAGGAACTACTATATGGTATTAGTTGATAGGACGGCTGGGCGTGACAGATAAAAGATAAAGAAGAAAGGAGATCCCATGAATGGATGTGATCCTAGGCCTGACCTCATCTGATGCTTTGGTTACTATTTGGCTATTTTTAGCTAAACCCATGTAATAAGAGGTCTATAAAAGGCCAATCTACTCAACAAAATGGGGAAGAAAAAAGTTGGGACCTCAGAGAATTTTTGAAATGATCAAACATTTCTTTACATTTCACAAAGAATAATACTAGTTCGATCGATATTAACATATTTTCTCTGATATTTCTCTATGTCTAAGAAAAATCCTTTACATAAACAAAGAACAAGAAGAAATCAATGAATACCAATTCGTTGGATGCCTTTCCCTGCTCGAGCTACTCCTTCCATGAATCTATAGTATGTCATGCAATAACTTGACCTTATTCCACCATTTTCTTCTTCAATTTCCCCTTTATTGACTTTCTATGACACGATGAAATTCAATCGGAAGGAATTAGGCCACAGTTTATTCTTCTTTTTTCTTCTCAATTCATCTTCTCCCTCCGTCGCTCTCTCCCTCCGTAGTCTTTTTTGGGTCTCGTGATCTGTTTTTCTGATTTGGTGTGTTTTTTATTTTTTATTTTTATTTTGGAGACTTCTCATCAATTTGCTCTATGGTTTTTTCATTTTGTAGTTTGATATCTGGATTTTTGAGATTCGAGTGAGAGAGTGGTGAAGAAGAGAGGGAAGGGAGGGTTAGGTTGTAGAAGAGGTTGGTACTAATGAGTTTTCTTGATGATGTATGATTATAACAGATGATATATAAAAATATACAACGATATATTGATGGTATTTAAAATATACTATAGTATACACTGATGTTATATAAAAATATACTAAGAATATATTACGATATATTGATAGTATATTAAAATATACTATGATATATAAATATATACCATGACATATTTTTATATACCATAGTATGCTTGTACATAAAAAATTTCCAGTTTTATCAAAAGAAAAAAATATTTGACAATTAGAAAAAACCGGCCATTATCTTCCTTATCACTACTACTTCTAAATAGAGCTTAGGGGGAGAAACATTTTTAAACACATTTGTCCAACTAAATTATTTAAATTCTAAAAAAATCCTACATCTTATTGAATGTAAATTTATTTAACTATATTTATTGTGGATTACAACTATTATCTTAATGTATTTAATAGGAGTCAAACTTAAAATAAGGAAAATGAACAACCATATCTATAAAGTATTAAAAGTCACTTGGAAAGGAGAATCATTTTCTGGACGCTTTTATCTGATGTCTAATACAATTTTTCCTCTACTATATCATTCATTATCCCATTTAGCATTAGACAATTGGTTGACACATGTATCTAAACTAATTAATTAAATTTATCAAAAATAATTATTGTTCGTTTTGTAACTAATACTTATTGTTAGTTACTTGTGAGCGTTTATGAGTAAATAATTTAGGTTTTGAATTAAAAATCAATAAGACAATGTGGAATACTAAAAGTTAAATTGTACCTAATTGAGGATATAATTCAAAATCAAATATTCATAATTAGTATAACTATACAAATCATGTTGAAAAGTTGGGGAGGAATATGATGGAGAAAAATTCTAGAGATTATAATACTATACATAATTGAAAAAAAAAGTTTGGTTTGGAAGATTAACTATTTATTGTAGTCGCGTATTAACTTTTAGTTATTTGTATTGTAACTTTGACCCATAAAACCATCTTCTTCAACTTCCATTATAAAAACTTTATTTGGAATTTAATTTAATTTGAGATATAGAAAGTCATAAACCTTAACATCCAATGGTTAAATTTCTGTCATTTTAAACTCAAAAGTTAATGTCTACGACAACTAAACAACCACAAGAAATTTAGTCATTGTGCATAATTTCATGATTCTCCCTCAACTTCATGATCGCATAAAGTTCAATGAGGATGAAATATTATATTTGCTTAAGTTTGAATTTATATAGTTTTGTTTTTAGAATTTGTGAATGTATTTCAATTGATTGATTCTGAATCTTTAAATATTTATGAATGTTTGAATTTGTGAACGTTTAAAATGCAAGAATTTATGAATATTTGAATTGATGGACTATGAACTGTTAAAATTTCTGTATTGATAGATTCTAAAATCTGTGATATAGAATGTTTTCTGAAACAAGTATTCTTTGCTTGTATGACGGTTTTTATCCGTCATAGAAGGCAAAGATTGTAAAAACTGTTATGGTAAAAATCTGTCATCAAAAGTTACTTTTCAAAATTCACAAAGATAACAGTCTGATAGACGACAGTGAAAAAACTGTCATCTATATGTTTTAATGACAGTTTTCTACATCATTAAAACTCAAATTTGTAGTAGTGAGGGGTTTGATTATTGATTTGGGACTTCACCAGGGTGCTATTGTTGTCTATTGTGATAGCAAGAATGCTATACATTTGGCCAAAAATTAAATGTACCATGAAATGATCAAACACATTGATGTCAAATATCATTTCATTCATGAGGTTGTATCTCAGAGTGCTGTTACAATTAGTAAAATTCTTACAGCATAGAAATCAGCTAATATGATGACTAAGTCTATTCTGGTTCACAAGTTCCAGCTTTGCCTGAACTTAGTATTTGCAGTAAGTGATTTATTGTTATTTTGGAGAAAATGTTGAAGAAATCTACTTTTGAAGATTATGGTGCAATTTGAAGCCAAGGTGTAGAGTTGTTGAGAAGTGGCTTCAAATATGGATTTTTTACTTTTGTCTCACATCGTTCATTAGTCATATTCTCTTAGTTTCTTATGTATATAGAGGACTATCTTCTTTCCTTTTATATTGTATCAAATCATCTAGACATAAAGATTTTTGTGTGTGGCTTACAAATAGTCTAAGGGTTTATTTTAGTTCCATATGTGAGTTTGTATGATTTGAGTTTGTGAATACTTTTGACATTCTTTTGTACTCTTTGTTGATTAGTAGAATTTTTCTCATCTTCGTTTGCTGACGTAGACACGCTGTCGAATCACATAAGTTCTTTGTATTTCACATTTTATTATTATTTATCTTTCTTCATATTTTATATATTTCTCAATTTCCTGTAGTTGTGGTCCTAATAGACGTAATGCAAGAAATTGTCTAAAACTAGTTTCACATTTATCCAAAAAAATTAGTATTAAACTTTGAGGAAACGCTAAAGCCATTTTGATGTCAATTTCGGCCTCTAAGTATTATGATATATATATATATATAAGCTAACTATCTTTGTGATGATGAGGATGTGAAGATGTTTTTTGCCGCAATCTATATTATGTATAAAAGTGTAGAAGTTAGAAAAAAAAATTTAGATAATATTACTCTTAATTATTTATCGAATTTTCTATATTATTCTTACAAAGTACTTATTATTTCAAGTATTCATATGAAAATTTTTTAACTATTTTATAATTTATTATCCCAATCATTCATATGAAAAAAATTTCTTAACTACTTTATTTAAATTATAATCTTTAAAGACATTTTTCCTTGTTTTTTATTAAAATCTTAAGAAAAAAATAAGTCTTAAATTAACTCAATATTTTTTAGTTAATATATCTTTATTGCCATTTTTGTGTATAAATCTTAAAAGAATATGTAAGCCAAAAAAAAAGGTCACAAATTAATCTAATAGTAGTTTTGTTAAAAAAAAGTTTTGTCATTTTTATGTGTATACTAATCTAACGAGCACTGAAAATAACACTGTAAAAAAAATTTCATGAGCAAAAGGAATAAAAAATTCTATATGTATAACTACTTATTTTATCTTAAATTTTTAAAACATATTTTATCTTACATCTCACCATATATAAAAGTGAGTAAAACTTTATCATCTTATTATTATTAAAATTTCTAAATTATCTCTAAACTTAGTAAAAATGACATCATAGTAATTAAGTTTTTAATTAATTAATTAGTGGACATTATTTTTTATTTCAAGTTAGATATTTAATTAATCTTTTTAAATTAGATTTTGTAATAGAAGTGATGATTAATTGTAACAGTATAACACATAATATATAACATGATGCATAATGAATGAAATTAAAAATTGTGAAATTTTTTATGAAAGAGAAAAAATTACAATTAAATTTGTGTAAAATGCATTAATTTACATATCAAACAACATTGATATACATTTTTTAAATTAAGCTCACAATGAAAAGGCACATATAATAAAAATAAGTTATGTTAATAATATTTATACAATTTATATTCACGTGCAACTCATGTCTTAAAAACTAGTAAATGTCAAAAATAACTCGGTAAAATTCAAGTATTTTAATGATATCTTAAGAATTTGATGTATTGATTTAGTTGAAGTGCATATGTACTAGTATTTTCATCATATTTTTGTTGATTCGTGCTTGAGTTATCCAAAATGTATCTTTCTTTTAAATGAAAATTTCCCATTCATTAACTTTTCAATGTTTTTCTCCAGAATAATTAAAGTAGATAAATGAGGAATTCAAATGCATATATTCATTTAAAACAAATTGTAATATTTTATTTTATTAATGTAATTCATAGGCAAGAGCAAGCACAATGTATACAATCGAAGGTCATTTTGGGTTTTTACAATAATAATGAGTGGAAAAAATGTACCGTGCTCGCCAAATGTTTTTCTAAAATGATACTCTTTTACTATAGTGATATCTTATCGCAAACAATACACATGATAATACATTTATTCATTTTTTACATTTATTTGTTTAATATGTTCATTTATATGTGTGTATATTCACTTTTCCTGAAATGTTACACCATGAAGTTTTTTATTTGAAATAAGAAAGAATTCTAAGTGGAAAACAAAATATAACATTTTAATGAAAGTAAGTAAATTTAAATGTTTATTGAAATATATGACTACCCTTTTGTATTAATTTTAAAATATGCGTTATACGTGAATGTAAAATTTTATAAATATTATTATTATAATGTAAACTTATTTTCACTACCATTCTAAAATACATTAGATTGTGATCAGGGAAGTTGATCAGTATGGTGCTAACAAAATTAGATAATAGTGAAAAAAATAAAATAAAAAGATTGTAAAACTATGAAATCCGTTCTTTTTTTAATTCAACAAAAATATAATAATGGTAGAATAATGATGACTACTATGATAATTGACAGATTTTTTTATTTAAGGTAAACCATTAATATAAAGAGCTAGATGTGTATAAAAAATAGATCATAGTAGCTATTTCTCAAGGTTTGAAAAAAAAATAGTTAAGATAATGAAAACAATTAAAAGTTACATATGTGTATGAAATATTTGTAATATGTAAATTAATGCATTTTACTCGATTCTAATTGTAAATTATTTTTTCTTTTATCAAATCTATTTTAGAATATTTTTTTCATTCACCATATATCATTGTTATAATTCATTCACTATGTATTTTATTGTTACAATTAGTCACAATATCTGTTGTGAAACGCAATGTAAAAAGAGTAATTAAGTATAAACTTAAAATGACAGATAATTTTCATTAATTAATTAATTAAAAACTTAATTACTATGTCCTTTAATAGTATGATTAGAGATCATCTTGAAACTTTAATGGTAATGTGAGGATAAGATAACACTACTACAAATCTACTTTTTCATGACGCGTATCAAAAAACAGACACAACAGGGCTAATTAAATATGTCGTCTAAAAGAAGGCAGTGCTTTTTTTCTCTTTAACGACGGTGGGTCGAAACTCCATTGTATTAAAAGATATAAAATACGATGGTGTGTCATTAACACGACGAGGTCTCGATATCCCATCGTATTAAATCAAAGTATTCCTTGAGTTAAAACGATGGTAGATTAATACCCGTCATATTGGATAATAACACGACGGGGCTTGGAGACTTCGTCGTCCGTAAACATGTTAAAATGACGGGACATCGATCCTCTGTCAATTTCTCACCCTTCACTTATTAAAAATCTCTCTTTTCAAACCCGTGCCTAGCCTATGCCTTCGTCATCTCGCTTCAATGTCGAATTTCCTCTCCTTTTCTCCTTCTTCCCTGTTCGTTAAACCCACAGCTTCAGCTTTTTGTACTCGATCACTAGGTTTGTTTCATCCTTCGCCCTAGGTGTAATAGCTCACCGCACAGTTCGCTCAAGTTGTGTAAGTCTTCTTCCTCATTTGCTTTCGTCTTTCCCATTTGGTTCGATTCTTTTTTTCCATGCCATTTGCTCTCATCATCAAGGGACTTCTTCTCCCTCTATGATTTTCTCGTCGTTTCAGTTGACTACTGAAGGAGAGAGCTTGGATTTGTTAGCTTGGGGGGGTACGGGTGAGGGCTTGAGGGTCTACATACATGGATGCTTCTCTTGATCTTATGGTGGTTTTGTGCTTGATGGCCTTCGTGTTCACCATTGATGTCAAGTGACGTTTAATGTGTACGAAAGCTCCATCAAATGCTTCTGACCCTGAAAGCAAGCAAAAGAGTGTTGAATCTGTAATGGTTAAGCAAGTGGAACATCTTTCACAATTCCTAGAGATATAGTTCACTAATAGACTGAGGGATAAGTAATTCGACTCATTCACATCAAGATCATGAAGGTTTGGAATCCATATTATGCAAGAAGACATTGCTTTTGCTAATTCGAATTGAAGGGTGATATAAAATCGGTCTATTTTCGACATCATATCCATAGCTAGCGCATTCATCATAGTTAAAATCTCCAGCTTCGTATCAAGGTCACGGAGAGGTATGGGTCTGTTGAAAATGAGTGGAAATTTTCTAAAATCCCAAAAACTGACTCTCTCCAAAACCATGTTGTTACACTAATGACCCATAAGAGCATCACTTGGCCTCTAGTAGAAGGAAGCTAAGATATTGGTTTAGGGCTTGATAATGCCAAAAAGACCACTCTGTTGCATATGCTGAAAGATGAAGTTTGTTTAATTTGTTATAATAATATTATTGTTTGTATTAGTCCGAAGACTTGAGGAAATAAAAGAGGAGATTGACTTGTAATTTTCTTAGGATTTCCTCGAATTTAGACATATCCTTTTGCATCACTTTCAATGTTTATACTTGGTGCCTTTTTGAATTGTTGAAGTTAATTAGAAGTTTGTGGGTTTTATGTGCGTTTTTTATTGTAGAGGCTTGTGTAGCACCAACTGACACAGTACCTAATCTTTGAGGAACTACGTATTGGAAAGATTGAGGTTAAGGCCTTTGATTTGGTGGGCATCAGATCGCTCGTAGAGTCTGGAAGGACTATTACGCCAAGGTACTTTCCTTATTTCTACCACTTAGTCCAATTCCTCAGCTCCTTAACTTGAAGTCGGGTTCATGGTTCATATTATTTAACTTGTTTGAAGGATATCCGTTTTTAGTTATTTCTATCATCGAGTGAATTCTATCGATTGACTTTGAGTCTCAAATTTATTCACTTCTCATAATTACCAGATATTAGATTGATGTGGCTGGAAAACTAATTTTAAGCCATTGTTTTACTAGTTTATATTTATGTTTTTTTGAAGCATTGTGGAGCAGTGAAATTGTAGATCCATCTATTTTACATGTTAGATTCATTTCAGTTTATAGCCATTCCAGCTCCTAATTCTCATATGCTTCGTTCTGTTACTTTAGATATGTGAATTGGTACATTTTGAAGGCTTTTTTCCCTATATTACTTCACTTCTAATGGCTCTGCATTAGATATTTCTTCTGTTAAAGGGAAATGTATGCTCTATTTGTTTGTTCTTTCGTATTTCATTACTTATATTGCTTTGCAGGGATCTATTTGAGCGGATTGAGCTGGAATCATTAGAGTTCTAGCATTCTCTATCATTCATGGATCAGGTTTTAGACGCATACTCCATCTTTCTCTCTCTCAATCCCTTTTATGATTTATCTCCATATATACTGTGAAGTCTTCTGAAGAGTTAAACATCCAAGTCATTTTGAGTTTCTTCTTCTTAGATTCGTCACTTTATAAACTTTAGTTATAAGACTTTATTTTTCTTATTATTAGGATCAGAAGCGCTCAAGGTGAGGTAATGATTAATGCACTAAGATTCTTAGCTTAATCCATATTGGTGTCGTTTTAAGTTGATTATTCTCCGCATGTTTTTAGTTGATTAATCCATAGTGGTGTATTTTTCTATTTTGAAGAAAATTCCATGTGGGAGTAAAATTTGTGTGGGAATTAATAAGTAATGAATGATAAATTACCTGTGGCTATTGAAATGTCTTCTCAAAGCCTCAATAGAAGTCTTAATCACAATTAGAACAGATGTGTACTTTTTTAATTTTCTATGGATTCTGTCAAGTGTTGGTTGAGTTGTTTGGAAGTATATTAAATGGTAAAATACAGTGAGAGATCAATGAGAAACGAGACTGAGAAATGTGACTTGAAGTTCCCTTTTTGGGCAGTTGAGGATGCGCTGAACTTCAGTCTTTTATATGATTCGGGATCATTCTGGGCACATATTTGGTGTTGCTTCCATTCCAATGATAGAAAAGTTGGAGCAGTATAATGCCATTTTAGAGGTATGTTTTAGGATTATAAAATTAACTTAAGGGAGAAACATTCTGCTATATTGCATTATGTGTGACCTTTACAGCCCTTCTTTGCATTGATAACTGACCATGATTCTACTCCAGCAAGTAATTGATGCACTAGAAAAACAATATGGACCAGACGCTTTACATGAAAACAATCTTCTTCTTGTGATGGGTGACCATGGACAAACTCTGAATGGTGATCATGGTGGAGGGAGTGCTGATGAGGTATCTATCATAGGGTTGATCATGAGAGGTTGTTGTGCGAGTACAATAAGAAGCAAATGTATATTATATATAATTTTTATGCATGCAGCTTCACAATCTAATATATGTAAACGGTTAGGCGTACAAGCTATTGTTTATGTTAGATACGATAACACAGTAGATGGTGTTGATGAGGAATCTGAAGGGTCGAATTCTGAAGTGAATGACAAAGATGATGAGGATAGTGGAGAGGTAATACTACTGATACATACAAGGGTACTTTGTCTGTGTTTTTTTGAATGTGTGTGTTTGCATTTTCAATGATGTGTGTGCATTGACCTGCATATTTTCAACAAGATAATGAAATTCCCAAGTATGTAGTCTGAATCTCTGAGTAAAACATAAATTCATTTTGAAGTCAAGTATGTTGTCTAATTAAAATGCAAATGTATTTAAAAGTCAATAAGCTGGAAAATATGTTGTTTTCTTGGTAAATCACTTCATGTTTGTTTAATTAACTTCCTAATTAGGTTGCAAAAAGGAGCCTGCAAAGCCAAGTTTTTTATGATGAAGATCTAAATGATCACCAAACACAACCTTATTTTAAAAGAGTTGGGACTTACATTTGTTTTAATTAATTTAATTAATTAAATTAATTTTAAATTAATTTATGGATTAATTATTTAAATTAATTTTAAGGATCGTAAAATTATTTTATTCTAAGGATTTTAAATAAATTGTTTTGATTATTTTCAATTTTTGGTTAAAATAATTTCAAAATAATTTTTTAGGATTATCAAATAAATTATTTTGAATTTTTTCTTACGGATTTTTTGGTTAAAATAATTTCAAACTATTTTATTAAGGATGGTTAAATTAAATATTTATCAATTGATTTAAGGTTTAAATTTGATATAATTTTAAATTCGAACATTAGTATGTTATATATTTTAAGATGAATTAGTTGAAGCAACATGTCGCCAAAATGATCCCTCTTGTAAAAATTAATATGTCTTAAAATATAAAAGTTTATATGTGTGTAACTTATGTGAATATTTGTGGTCATAAATACGTGATGATTATTCGATTTACATGTAAACAATAAATCGGCCCAAATGAGTGTCTGGTGTCTTGATATGGGGTTTACTTTCCTTTGAATTTATTATTGTTATTTGAGATTCATGTGAGCTTGTAGGTTAGTTATTATTCTCTATTAAGTTATTACTCAAGCTAATGCCAACATAAAGTAAAAGTAAACTATTAAATGGCTCAAACTTCAGGTCCTAGAAAGATAATCTCTTGACAGTTATTGGAGTTATGGAAGGAGGGATATGGAAATGTGGGAGAAATCAAATCGCATATATATGTTGATCATGAAGAAGGCCAATGTAGAAACATTCAGGGACATTATATCTAAAAAGATTACTACGGCTAAGGATTTCTTGCGGATATTGAAAAGAGGTTTGTCAAGAACGAAAATGCAGAAAATGGTATGCTATTGGCAGATCTAATTTTGATGAGGTATGAGGGTAAATGCAACATCAAAGAGTACATTATGAAAATGTCTCGCATTGTTTCAAGGTTGAATGCACTTAGGCTTGAACTCTTTAATAACTTTCTGGTGTATCCGGTTTTTATATCCCTTCCAGCACAGTTAATAAGATGAGTTGTAATTTTTAGAAATAGACTTGGTCTCTGAATGAGCTCATCCCATACTGTGTTTAGGAAGAGGAAAGAGTGAAACATGATCAGACAAAGGGTGCTTACCTGGCATTTACATCTTAGGATAAGGGTAAGGGAAAGAAGACGAAAAAGGGATAAAGTGGTTGCGGATACAGCACCACGCAATAAACAACAAAAGAAATCAGTTGACTCGAAAAGTAATAGTTGTTACTTCTGTGGAGATGAAGGGCATAAGAAGAAGCAATACACCAATTGTCATGCTTGGCGTGCTAATAAATGTGTGCTTCTTAATTTGGTTTGTCCTAAGGTTAATTTAAGTTCGGTTGCTAGACACATGTGGTGGATAGATTCTGGTGCGACAACTCACATCAGTATGTCTATATAGGGTTGTTTCACTTGTCAAAGGCCAAGTGATGTTGAAAGATACATCTATGTGGGCCATGACAACACGGTTGAAATTGAGGTGCTAAGAAAATTTAGATTATTGTTAAGGACTAGATTTTATTTGAATCATAATGAACATTTATTGTCTCGTCTTTTAGACGGAATTTGAGTTTTGTCTCTATTTTAGACAAAGTTGGCTATGGTTGTTCATTTGGAGATGAAAACTATGATTTGTTTCGTAATTCAAATTCGTTTGGTTCCAGTTATTTGTCATATTACGATAATTTTTATTTACTTGATACAATTTCTTCAATTAAAGAATCCATGTAACTACACGAGGTACTAAAATAAAATTAATTAGTGAGAATTCGATTTCATTATGACACAAGATATTAGGTCATATCTTCATACGGAGAAAATAGATACTTGTGTCAGACAGAATTCTCTGTCCCTTAGATTTCACAGATTTTGACATTTGTGTTAATTGCATAGAGGGTAAACAAATTGATAAAATGAGATTTGCAGCCAACGGGACTTAGGACGTCTTAGAAATTATTCATACAGATATTTGTAGGTCATTCTCTTCGGTCACTTGGAATGATCAATAGTACTTTATAACGTTCATAGACGATTATTCTAGATATAGCTACATATATCTCATTCATGAAAAATGCACAATCATTAAACATGTTCAAAAATTTTGGGTTGATGTTGAGAATCAACTCAACAAAAGGATTAAAAGCGTCAGATCTGATCGTGATGGTGAGTACTATGGTTGATATGACGATTCAGGTGCAATGTCCATGACCATTTGCTAAATTCCTAGAGGAATGCGGTATCGTCCCACAGTACACTATACCGAGTTCGCCCACTATGAATGGTGTTGCTGAAAGACGAAACAGAACGTACGAACATGGTCAAGAGTATGATTAGTCATTCGACCTTATCAAAATCACTCTGGGGTGAAGCACTTAAGGTTGCAACATATATCCTTAATGAAGGTCCAACTAAAGCGACTGCCAAAACCCCATAAAAGCTTTGGACCGGCAAGAAACCTAGTCTAAGGCATTTGCACATTTGGGGATATCCAACTGAGACAAGGTCTTATAGGCCTAATAAAAAGAAATTGGACTTATGGACGTTGAGTTTCTATTGTTTTAGATACTCTAAAAGATCTAGGGGTACAAGTTTTATGATCCCACAAGTAGGTCAATTTTTTAGACGGGAAAAGCCTGATTCTTTGAGGATGACGAGTTTGCAGGGGGGATATGGTTAAGGATTTTGTCCTTCAAGAGGAATATGTTGATATTTCTGTAGGTGTTATTAGCATTGATCAGCATTGTGTTCCAGACCCTATTCATGACACAACATAAGACAATATCGGAGAACCTCTCATTCAAGAGATTGTTCCGGAAGAACAAACTCTAGCACCTCAAGAACCTATGCCATTAAGAATATCCACTAGAGATAGGAAAAATGCAGTGCCAGATGATTATATTGTATTTCTCCAAGACCATGAGGATTGACATTGGTGTGATGGAAGATGATCCGATCAACTTCTGTCAAAAGTTCTAACTCTCAGAAGTCGATCGATGTCATGAATGAGGAGATAAAGTTCATGAAGGACAATGACATGTGGGATATTGTCTCATTACCAGAAGGTGCGAAACCTATTGGTTGCAATGATTTTTTTAAGACAAAGAGGGATTCAAAAGGTAATGTGGAAAGAAATAAGACTCGTCTTGTCATAAAAAGGGCTTTACACATAAGGAAGACATTGATTATAAAGAGTCTTTCTCTTCGCTTTCTACGAAAGACTCTTTCAGGATTATAATGATATTGGTGATGCATTTTTAATCTTGCGTTGCATCATATGGTTATAAAGATGACGTTTCTCAATGGTGACATTGAAGAAATGGTTTATATGGTGCAACTAGAAAACTTTGTGTCAGGAGACTCAAAGAATATGGTTGCAAACTTAGAAAATTCATCTATGGACTCAAGCAGGCATCTCGGCAATTATATTTTAAGTTTCATCCAGTGATCATCTCGTTTGATTTTGAGATAAATTTGGTTGATGATTGTATATATCATAAGTTCTATGGGAGGAATCATATTATTCTGGTTTTATATGTGGATGATATTTTACTTGCCAGCAACGATATAGGCTCAGGCGAGGTATGTGTCCTATACTTTATCTTAATGTTCTAGAACAATTTGTTCATCAAATTTGTCTTATGATGTGAAATCAGATACATGATTAAAGTATATTACTATCATGCTCATGATCACTGCTATTGAGATATTAATTTTACTATACATACCTATATACATGTTAGGTATACTAAAAGGATAGAAATTGTTCGTTGAGTGTATATAGCATATAAATTGATATTTATGTGCAATGGTATCCAAGAAAGTATGCAACTATCATTTATGTTTTATAGAAATGAAACTCAAGTTATTATAATAATGTGTTGCTTATTTTAGATAATATTTTTGAGAAGTTATAACAATTCTAGAGTATTAGAGTTATATTGGCATGAATTCATGAGAGAGTTATGAATTAATTTTAATGATCGATATATATGTGGCACACAATGTGAAATGTCGGGTGTAAAATTTGATACTATTATGCTGACAAATGAGCCCAAGTATTTGACAATAATTTTATTAGACTATTTTTAAAAGTGAATGTACAGAAGATTACAAATCCATTGTGAATACTTGATGCGCATGCAGGCAAATATTAAGAATCATCACAGGAATGAGACTGAAGCCTATAAAAATAATCACCACGATGAAAACCTAATCTATATGATTAGAGATACCATGAATGAGGATCAATATATAAAAACGAAGTTGCAAGAGTGACTACAGAGCAATAAATAATATTGAGTATTTCCTGGTCTCATTCTTATGGTGACAGTGCTCAAGACTGTGATGGTTTAGGAAGAGTGTATACTCTGAATGAAATTGAGGCATGAATATTGCAGGGTGTTGGTCACATATCATCCTAGAGGTTTCACCTAAATGATTGTAGTAGTGGGGTCGCTATTGTGGAAGATTGGGCTACTCTCTAAAAATAGTCAAAAAATAAGATACATGCGCAGTACCGTTAATCATGCAAACCAGACCAGAACCCTATAAAATTGCTCGTACTATGTGTGTGGTGAGTGAAAATTTGACTAAAAGAATTTAGTTCAATGCTTAGTTCACTATAATTCTTTCAAATGAACACTTACTAACACTAAGTGAAGGTTCAAACCCGAAAGATACTTGTACCTATTGCATAGTAAATATGGCTGTATGTATTCGTGTATACATTTTTTTAATTTTAAATTAAGTAGGGGATTATTGTAATTTAATTTAAAATTTATTTATTATTATTATAATTATTTTCTAGTCCTAGTCAAAGTAGTAGACAGTAGTATGGAACCACTCTCCTCATACTTAGGCAACCACTTCCCCTTAGGAGAAGTGGTTAGTTCTTTCAACTAGGTTATATAGTTAGAGACTCGTATAAAAAGTAATCTGCAACTATAAACGTGTAGAGGAGATAGACAAATCATGGAGGAACCCTTGAGTCTAATATTGTTATGGGTTGGACTTTGATTTTAAAAGTATAATTTTCCCCATAATTTCATGTATACTTCGACCATTACGAGCAATTTTGGGTTCGTTTAAGATTCTTAACTGTATTTAAGGATTCTTGTAGGATCGTTGTATCTTGGGAGTGGAACACCGAATAACTCAGTGCAGTGAAGGTGTATCTTCTCTTAGGACAACGTTATACCTGACTCGATCTAAATTTACAGGTTTTTCTAAACCTTACTTTAATTATTATTAGTTATCTTCATTTATTGTTGTTTGATTTGTGTATTTAACAGTAAATTTCTTCATTTCTTTCTAACAGTAAATCCAAGTAAGTACTGTTAAATTAGTTTTCTCTTGCTTTATTAACTGTTGAATTACCGGTATTGATGACATGCTGGTCCAATGGGCACAATATGTTGTGAGATTTTTAGATCAATTGGTTTTTGTTGAAATAAAGGTATTTAGATGTGGATGACTCTCGCTATGACTTCTAATGCATAAACATTAGAATTGATATTTTTTTATGTGTGGATGCCTAATACTGCTACATAACCCACCAGTTGTATAATTATTTTGGTTTCAACAATTTGTAGTAACTATTCTAAAGATTGTTTCAATCACAAATTATAAAAACTATTTCAATTACAGGTTATAAAAATTGTTTCTATCATGGAAAACTGTTATGAAGCAACGGTGAATAATCCTTATTAAAACAACCTCATTAAAAAAATTCTTAAATTACCGATTTCCATTTTAATAACGGTGGTATACGTTATTAAATAAACCTTCAATAACAGTTATTAAGGCTTTAATCACGGTGAAAAAGCATAATTAAAAGTTTATAATACACTTTTCCTCTTTTAATAATGGCGACACCCATATTAAAAAGTTTTTATAACAGGTATTCCTCATTATCAAATGCTTTTAATCACACGTATTACCCTCGATCAAAGATTTTTAATCATGGCTTTGTAAAACGACAATAACAGCCGTCTATATCGTTATCTAAGCTTTTAATAACGAATCTTAGCCCTTATTCTAAGGCCTTTTTTGTGGCAGTGTGAGTTTTGGCACAGTCTATTTCAAATATCTGAAAAACACCACAAGGGCTTCCCAGTGACACTTGCTAGCCTACTCTCAGACCCCTCCGTCCAAAATACCAGAGGGATATTTTTATCGTAATCTAGATAGGTATAGTTCTTAAACTATCCTTACACATTTGAACTCTGGCTCCCTCTTCTTCAACAATAGGCCCTGCCAATAATATGCCAAGGTCCATTCTCCCAAACAGCATTACACTCCTCTACACTAGAAAATTTGAAAAAATAAAACACACCTTAGTCATGAAATCTCCTTCTTCCCCAAATCTTCCTGGCAACACCCTGAAACTATACATACAAAGGAAGCTTCCTAGCCAAAAGAGAACCCACCAGATGCACAAGACGGAGACATTGGAACTTTCATTCCTATATTACTGCAAACAGACCTCGATTCAGACCACAATCTGATGAATGTGAGCGTGATAATTTTAATCAATTGGTATTATCATCTCCTACAAATTCTATGGTAATGCTGAGTTACCATACTAAGAGTAAGAGAGAACAAGAGAGTAGAGAATAAGAGAAGTTTTCCTCTCTCTCTTCCTCCCTCTTTTTGGCATGTATGAAATCTGTAGGTGTATGGAAGGAAATGTCGGTCAAAAATAGATCTGAAATTGAATTAATTGATTAGGCTGAACATACACTACTTCTTGTGCTTCACCTTGAAAAAATAGTGGAAATTACACATTTTACCAGGTTTTTAAGGTCATTCTACATAAATCTCCATTTTTTTTGTTTACATATATGGCCATTTTTAATATATGTTTTTTTAAACTTTAAACTTTTTTTTTCTTTTTTTTCTCTTTTTGCCCCTGTGAGAGCTCTCTCATTTTTTCTTTCTTCCTATTCACCGCGTTCTCTAGGGTTTTGAACAGAGAACTCATCGCCGCTCACTGTTTGTCGGTGGCCTTCATGCATTGCTGTTCGTCGGGGGTCGCTCGTCATCCTTCGACGCTCTCTTTTCCATCATTGTTCGAACAAAATCGCTCTTCGTTCACCGGCGTTCTTGTTGTCGTGGGTTCTGCTCGTCGTCGTGGCTTCTCTTGGTTCTTCAGCGTACTCTTTCTTTTTGTTCATTCGGTACCGTGGGTTATGTGGTGTCTGTTCGTGAGTTCTATGCTTGAGCTTCTGGTTTGTGCGTGTGCTTGAGATCGTGGTGTATGTTCGTGGGTTCTGTGGTGTTGGTGCTTGAGATTCCGATTCATGAATTTTAATGGAAGAACGCTCAGACTGAATTTTAATGAAAACTAAGATGAAGCTCAAAATAGAGTCATAATGGATACCCATAACTATCCATTAAAGCTCACACCAGAGCTTTAAAAATTACAAGCAAAACAACGGAAATACAATAAAAGAATGCATAGACCAAACTAAAATTCGATAAAATCGCATCAGATTATTATGGTATTCATAAATAAAAATAAATCAGTATTTAAATTGGATATCATACGTATCTAATTTATATACATTAAGCATAGCCAGTGTAAAGGCGTTAAATGTTTCATATTATTTTGGTTTTTATAGACAAAAATAAACCAGTATTTAAATTAGATGCCATATTTATCTAACTTATATACATTACGTATAATCAGTGTAAGGATGTTCAATATTTCATATTATTCTAGTGTTCATAAACAAAAATAAAACAGTGTTTAAATTAGATACCATAATTATACACATTAGGCATAACCAGTGTAAGGGTGTTCAATGTTTTAGATTATTCTGATATTCATAGATAAAAATAAACTAATATTTAAAGTAGATATCATATGTATTTAATTTATATACAATACGCATAATCATATCTCTTCCTTTCCATTAAACGCAATGTTTCATTAAACGATAGCTACAGTTTCACGTTAGGTCATTACACGTATTACAATAATGCGTATGTTTTATCATTTTCATTAAACGCATAATGGTAAATGACTTTGTCATTCATCATTTTTATTAGACCATCTGACCATTTTTATAATTAAATAATTGACTATTTTACCACACGTATGACCCAAACCTGTCATGTGTGTAGTTCTCCCAAAAAATATCAAACTGAACTTTAGACTTGAGGCTGTAGCTTGCAGGCTAGAAAAGCCTAAAGTTTTGTATGTATTTACTGGGCTTACCCAGATCGAACATCAACATGAACTTGAACCCCAAAGTTGTGCATATATTTAAATTTCGACCATATAAGATTGACACAATGATTCAAGTATTTTATCTTTTTTACAGAAGGAGTCCGAATCACTAAAATTCTTTTTCAATGACTTTGACAAAAAGAATAAAAATCATCACAAAAGATACCAATAAATCCCGAAAAGCCATATCCTTAAAGGTAAGTTTGACCATTTTCTTGGTCGCCAAAAAAATCCTCTTTTCTTTTCAGTTAAAAAATGAATTAATCTGGTCCATTCATTTGAATTCTTTAATGCTAAGAAAAACAACTGCAAAATATAAAGTTTTGTTGAGAGTGGGATTTGAACCCACGCCCTTTCGGACCAGAACCTTAATCTGGCGCCTTAGACCAACTCGGCCATCTCAACTAGTTACCAATTGTGCGTCGTGATACATTTATAAAGGTATATACTCAGTCGGTATTTGATTTTAAGGAATCATATTTTGAATTGTTTTCCTTTACAATTTCACAAATACAATGGAGATTAGAAGTTTGATTTTCAATTATACAAATTTTTTCCTTTAATTTCTTGCCCGCTATTATGGTCAACCTTAATAAGAAGTTTGATTTTTATGGCCGACGGCAATGAGTCAAATATCATCACTGATTTTCAGAGAAATGATATCTAAGTCTTATCATCATCCACATTCGACCCCTGATCTTCCACCTTAACATAGGTACGTTGGAAGGTGCCGTTAGGGTGATAGCGGTGAGAGTAATATTTCCTTCTGTATAGTTGAGTCAACAATCACTTCTCACCCACTCATTTTGCACATAAAAAACTAACATAATTAAAGCTTAATCACTGTGGCAAATGATAATCTTATTTTGATGAGAGGGTGACTTGGGCAACGTTGAAAATTTTGGATCCAAGCGTCCATGATAGGCCGACCAAACCGGTTGTGAAAATAAATAATTGATAGTTTTTCATATAGAAGTTTATAAAGAAAAGTTTCATTTGAGAAAAGAATACTTGGCATTTTAGAGAGAATTATTTAACAAAAAATTCGGACCTCCATAAAAGTTAAAGAGAAAATCATTTCAAAACATTGAAACCAAGTTTTCACATGTAAAATCAATGACTCTTACATTATGGAATAAGTGAGAAGTTCGTTTATATGATTTCTTACATGATCTGGTACGTAATTCATCATTTAAATCTATTTCGTTACGTACGTAATCAAATAAGTATACTTGATCTCTATATAAATCTATAATGGTATCAGAGCATGATGATGATGTTTTCGTGCCTAAATGATTGTCAAAAATATGTGTTTAGATTTTTTTACCAAAGTTGTTGGTTATCAACCAAAATCGCTTCCTGAATGCTGTTTTAATGAAATTTCATACTTCGAATCAGTTTTGGAATTTTATTTCCACATGTTAGTGTAAATTTTTCATTTGGTGGTGTATTCAATTCGTAGTTCATTGTCGAATTGAATCTGGCTTAATTTGAGTTGAATCTCTGACATTTTGAATCCCATGTTTTAATGCAATTTCACACTCGGTCCGTTGTGATTAACTTCTGCGAATTGCGTTTGCTTTTCTTTATATTACGGTTGATTTTTAGTGGGGATTTTTATTTTACTCTATTGAATTTCTACAAGTTGGATTCCAAATGGCCTGGTTTGAAAAAAAAGTCTTTTTATTTTCAAAGCCCAAAAGTCGCTCTAGCTCTATCTAATATCTATTGTTTCAATTTGAACGAGTACTTGATTTCATGGAAATCTGCATAATGAAGTCTTATTTGGAGTCATATTGCATACTGCGATTTGAGTTTTATTTTCGCAAGTGTATGATTTAATTTTTTTTTCTTTTGTTCTTCGTAAAAAATATGATTTATTTTTTAATTAGGTTGAGATTCAAAATTGTCTATGGTTGTAATTGGTTTTTTGAGTTAATCCAACATCCACATGTGATTTTGAATCTTTGGCAAATTTTCGAATAAGATTATTTTTTGTTTGCATTGGGTGGACTAGCACAAATGGCTTGAGCTAAATTCAGAGTTAAATTCTTTTATGAACATACATAAAAGTTTTAAAATGATATATTTTTTTATTTTAGTGTAAAGATAGATTGAGATCCAAATTATATACCTTGTACTATGAATTTTGTGAATACAAAATGAATTCACATCATAACATGGTTAAAACATGTGTACACTTGAGTAAAATGTACATTGAGGTGCAAAAATGGAGTATTGAAATTGAGATAGATAATGTAAAATTATTCTCAATTCCTTTCCATACTCATGGAATGTGTAGATAAAAAAAGATCATAGAAAAGTATTCCTCTAGACAGTATTGGTGTATTGAAGAAGATCTCACATCAAGAGAGGAACGCAATATACATTCTAAGATTCATCGATTCACTGCATTGTCGTAATTCGTAAATTTTCAGAGCGCAAGGCTAGGCGTTGGCATTGGAAAGAATGGACATTCACTTAATGGACTTTTCATGTTCAAGTGTTGAACACATTGGGATGTCATTATTAAAATATTAAGTTATCTTTTAAAATCACATTTATTTTGTACAAATAGTGATTTTTTTAACATTATTCGAACTCATTTAAGGTGATATGCTTACAATAGTTCTTTAATTTATGTGTATACTCTTCATGTTGTGATATTAACTGAGTGGGAGTTATGATAAGTGAGATTAGTTTATTCTCAAGTGCTCTGTTTTGAGTATATAAACTAAGTAATGGCAATTTGATATTTTGTGTGGGAGATGATTGTAAACACTACAAACTTTTGTTTTTATGCTTAATATCACAATGACATTGACTTAGCAGAGTTTGTCATAATATTAAGTTTTGAATGTGTGTTTGCTTTTGAAGTGCTAGTAGTTATATGCGTTATTGTGTCTATATGTTGTAGTTAATATGGCTTCCACATCTAAAAGCACAATAGTTGAATTTAAAAACAGTGATGCACTAATTGATGATATTTTTTATATTTAGCATGCAAACAATCAGTATATTCTTGAGGAATAAGATTTTCTAGAATTTTTTAAAAATATTATGATTGAACCTAAAGAGAAGGACAGTGGAAAGATGAAATGCTATAACTTGACATTTTGGGTAACTTTATACGTGAATGTAGCACGCGTCCTAGTGAACTCCAAAAATACAAGGAAGCTTCTAACATACTCATCATTGTTATTATGTCTCTTGCAATGTGTTACTTGTTGAATCTTATCATGTGTGGACTAGATTCAGGTGTCACTGACCATGTAGCTAGAGAGAGGGGAGCAATCATAGAGTATCGCCGACTCCCACTAGGAGCAAGATGAATTTATGTAGGAAATAATTCCATATTAGACGTTAAAGGGATTGGAACACCTGCAAGATTCAGTTACGAGGTGGCCAAACTCTACTCCTGCATGATATTATTTATGCACATGAAATAAAGCAAAACTTAGTCTTTGTCACTGTCCTTTTAGGTTTAGGTTTCAATACTAAATTTCATTCGAGTGGTGTAAACTTATATTTAGATAATAAGTATTATAGATTTGCTTACTTTTCGAATGATTTTATTGTTCTAGACACAGAATATAATAATGTAAATAATCACTATTATTTTTCTTTAATAGCATCATCTAGTATAAATGTGATTGATGTGAATATATGACATGCTAGATTAAGACATATAGGATAAGACAAAATGAATAGATTTACTAAGGAAGGTCTACTAGGCTCAACTTGTCAAGATTGAGCTGCTTATATGTCAGTATTGTCTTACTGAAAAAACAACTAGAAAACCATTTGAAAATGTAAGAAGAGCTTATTATCTATTGCAATTAATTCATTCTTAGATTTGTGGTCCTATGAATGTGAAGATGAGGCGTGACGCTTCATATTTCATCACCTTCATTGATGATTTCACGTGTTTCGGCTATGTCTATTTAATCTCTTACAAATATGAAGCATTGGATTTCTTTAAATTATTTATGAATCTGGTTGAGAATCAAATAAACAAAATGATAAAAGCATTAAGAACAGACCGAGATCGTGAATATGTTTCTGATCAATTCAAAAAATTATGTGATGAAAAATGTATATCTAGACAACTATCTATTCCTAGAACACCATAATAAAATAGTATTGCAGAAAGAACGAATACAACTATCTCAGATGCAATAAGGTCTATGATGACACAAGCAAGTTTACCCATTTCATATTAAGGAGATTTCATATTAAGGAGATGCATTGCTTACTGCTACATATCTACTTAACCGTGTACCTTCAAAATCAGTAACTTCCACCCAATATGAATTTTGGACGGGTAGGAAACTTGACTTAAGTAATTTGTGAATTTGGGGTCAACAACTTATGTTCATATAAGGTAAACTTGGATCGAGAGGTAAAAATTATATTTTTATGATATGTTGAACACTCCAAAGGATACATGTTCATTAGTGAACAAATCGATGGAAGTTTTCTGAATTTGAATAAAGAGACACAAATGAATTTCCTAGCAAATGAGAAGCTAGTCAAAATCTCAGTCTATATGAGATAGAAGATCCTAACACTAGTAGAAAAGAGTGAAATCCTTTGTCATGAGATGTGTCCTGAGACTCGAGAAGAAAAATAGAGTTATGATCAGAGTCCCATATTTGAATGTCATTGGATTTTTTATGTACGCTATGTTATGTACACACCCTGATATTTGCTATACCATTCGTTTAGTTAACCGTTATCAATCAAATCCTGAACAAGCTCATTGAAAAGCTGCTAAGAGGATTTGTAGGTATCTTAAAAGTACCACTGATTTATATTTATGCTATCGAAAAATGATTTGCATCTAGTGGGCCACTCAAATAGAATGCAAATGAACGTCTGGATATGCTTTCTTGCTAGGCAATGACACCACAACTTAGAATAGCAAGAAATAAACATGCATAGTGTCGTAAACTATAAAAATACAGATATGTTTTATAGCATGTTCAACTGCAACACAAGAGGCGATTTGGCTTATAAGCTTTCTACAACATTTATAAGTTATTTCTAGTGCATCGAAACTAGTGACTATATATTGTGATAGTCAAATAGTCATCGTTTATACTAAAAATCTGAAGTATCATGGAAAAATAAAGTATATAGATACTAAGTATAATGTTGTATGAGATATTATAGCGGAAAAATAAATAGTGATACAACATGTCTCTACACATCGAATAATGCATGATCCTTCGATAAAGCCAATTCCTAGAGATATATTTTTAAGCCATGTCAAATCTCTAGGATTACACAGATTATAATATGATGTATTTTCAGTACATTTTATATCAATGTTATTAGTTAATGAACTTGATGTTGTTCACTATTTTATTTCTTGTAGCACAAACACACATCGTGTTTGGATAAAATGGAAATATATGTCGCCAGGCATAGACCGACTTACTCATATAAGCGGTCACCTCAGGCGCTTGAAGAGCGAGTTGAGATGAGACGTTGCATGCTTAAAATATTAAAAGTGTGAACAAAGCGTGCTTTGGTTATGTTGTCACCTTGACAAGAGGTCAAGATGATGTCCAAATATTAATTTTATGGATCGACATGATTTTCATGATCATGTAGCCTGGTTGACGGACAGGATGTGAGGGCTTATTATAGGCACTATGAGATGTGAACTAATAAGATCTCAAGCTAGGTGTGAGGAATATTTTGGTATCTGCAACTGAGCTAAGATCATTATAGTGGTTCAATATAGGTTATAACAGATATACGCTCTTTTTATGAAGAGAACCCCACTATAACATGTGTTCATACCACTGGTGTCTTGTTACGACTAAATAAAAGAAGTGTGAGATAGAATTCCTGCTCTCACATTGTATGAGTCCTTTGAGGTATCATATTTATGACATATGTGATTTTCGACTATATAGTGAAGTGACAAATAAATGTTATTACTTTAGCATGTTACTTATGGTTATGGTAATTCGACCTAATGGAACATGTCTAGGAAAGCCATTTATTTGAAGCTAAGATATATATGTAAGAAATCAATATGTTCTTTGTCTACATCTATAGTGTGTTCACTGGTCGATCAAATTATGTCACATCGTAATGGCTAGTACAAGATTATGAATACATGTTTTGATGAAGTCAAGCATTGCTATTTGAGGGGTTAGAGATGTTTGGAGTGATGTAACAAATACGTCTGGAGCATGGCGAGACAGGTAGATCTTCTTCAGTTTTGGAGCTGCTATGTTGTTCCTAACAAGTTCATAGCAACTAGTTCTATATGTGCTCACGAGTCGCATGATCCATTTTCCCGTATGAATTCATTGCTATGTGAGTGTATTAATCATTTATGATAAAATTTATTCAATCTCATCATGTGCGAGTGGGAGATGTTAAAAATTTTAAATCCGAACGTCAATGGTGGGTCGACCTAAACCAGTTGTAAAAAAGAGTGATTGAAAAACTACCGATGGAAGTATATAAAGAAAACTTCCATCAGAGAAAGGAATACTTGACATTTTATAGAGAATTCTTTAACCAAAAATTCGGACATCTACAAAACTTAGAGAGAAAATCGTTCCTCCAATATTGAAATCAAGTTTTCACATATAAAATCAAGAACCCTTCGGTTGTGGAACAAGTGGGAGTTAGTTTACGTGATTTCCTATACGATCTGACACATAATTCATCATTTTGATCAATTTCATTGCATAATCAAATTAGTCTACTCGACTCTATATATCTAATGACAATAAGGGTTATTTGGAGTAATATACAATTTGAAAAATACATCTAAAAAAATATAACTCTTTTCCAAAAATTAATACATACCACGGCCCACAATATCTTATATTCTCAATAATCTCAACAATTATCTTTGTTTTCTTTATCCTTCTAATGTCCTATCAAATCAAACAAAAGTGGCATTAATATTTTTCCAATAATCTTATGTTTGTTCTCTTTCTCCATTTTTTATTCTTTCGTACTTTAGAGACCCATTTTATTCTCCTTCTTCAAAAATACCTTGCTCAAGTGAAAAAACTGGTGACTCAATTATTTGTTTCTACTTTAGTGAGTCATTGTTCAAGTGAAAAAAATCAGTGACCCATCTTTCTTCTTCTTCAACGAGACATCACTCAGGTAGCCATTATTCTTCTTTTCTTTTTAATGCAAAAAATGACTCTCGGTACCATTCTTATTCTTCTTCTTTTGTCATGTTTTCTTATTACCTAAAAATTGGAACTTTTTTTAGTACAAGGGGTTGAGGGAAATCGTCTAGGGTTATTTCATCGCCTACTCTTAAAAGCTGCTTTATACAAAATTTAATTTCATAACTAATGATTTCAATTTTTCCAGGGGGTTTAGCTTGGAGTTATTGCTAGAAGATAATTGTTATTCATGTATTTATGAGTTCTAGGAAGATAGTTGCTATTAATGGATTTAAGTTATATGTATAATCCAGTGATCAGATGACTATTTGAAGGGTTCAAGTAGTTGTTTATGACTATTTGAACCCCTCAAGTAGTCATTTTGATTCTGACAGCAAGCAATCAAGTGAAAAAATGATTACTTGAAGGGTTCAAGTATTTGTTGATGACTACTTGAGGTACAAGTAGTCACTTTGATTATGGCAGTAACAATCCAGTGACCACATGGTGACTCGAATGATTCAAGTAGTTATTTTTATGACTACTTGAACTCTTCAAGTAGTTATTAGTTCTCCCAATAAACAATTTGGTCAAGAAGAAAAAAAATATATCAAGATATGATATTTGCTCCCAAGAAGGTCCAAGAGATTTACCACATTTTAACACTACTTAAGAGGGAATGAAGGTAATAAAGGAAGCAAGAAAACTAAGAAAAGGTTGTTTTTATCTTATTTTATTTAACTCAATTATTATATGTTTCAATAATGCTAAAATCTAAATTCACATTGAAATTTGAATGTAGAAGGAGAAAGGAACTTTTTCTTAAGTGAGAATAGAAAACTCAAGTCACGGGCATGCAAGCTAGATTAGTTTTCCTCTATCAGAATTTTTTTATAATCCCCATAAACTTTTTTTATAACACCGTGTAGTAGCAAGTTGTGGTAGATGTGAATACTCGTCTTTCAATTTTGGTATACGGCTGGCGACATATGTTGGAAGTAGAATATTATAGGTAGATTTATGGAAGTTGAGTAGTCATAAGATTTATCAAACTTTTGTATATGGCTACTTGTGCGTCCCTAATTATCATATGTACCTTATTCTACAAGGTTTAAAATAATTCAGTTAATATTCTTTCTCATTTATATCAATTGGTTTAGCTAGGCAACAAGCCTTGTCTACCATAGAGTGAGCAAAAAAAAAATTTGGTACAACTACAATCTCCATATGTGCTTGCGCTAAGTAGACAACAAGTTCACACACAAATATCCATCATTGCTATTGCTACTAGATTCACTAATTTCATCAAGAGGGTCGTACCATCCAAAATACCACATTTGTTCTCCAGGTAACGATAATATAGTCTATTTTTGTTTCGATTCGACTATGATATTTTCACAGCATCCCTTCTTCCGCAAGCACATATTTTATTAACAAATCTCAATCCTCCATATGCAAAATCATTAGCATTAGAACTTGATATATTGTACCTACATATGTTTAGAAGACAAAAAATAGTATCAAACTAAGAATTGACTCATCCAACTCTTGAAGAGTCATTTTATCGAACACCTGCTAGGCATCATGACCTTACAAATAATCTAAAGAGTCAGTTAAATTTTCCCTTATTTTCCTCAGCCAGTAAACAAACTAATATGAGAGTTTTTTAATTCAGTCAGTTTTGTAAATTGTATGAACTATTACGATAACTTGAACCCTTCAAGTCATTATTAATGACTACTTGAACCATTCAAGTCGTTATTAATAAGTAGTTGAGCCCTTCAAGTAGTTATTTTTATTATACTAGTAAGCAACCCAGAAACCAAATGACTATTGAAATTATATACATAAAGTAGGGTGTAAGAACGTTTTATGAGTAAATAGTTGTTTATTGACATTTATGTATTACTGAATTTTATGAATAAATGAAAGTTTTCTTTATTTAAAGTGTGTTTATAACTTACTTAAATCTTGAAACTATTATCAACGTAAGAAGAGTAAAGAAGAGGTCTTCCAGACAAACTATTCTAAGATAATTCAGAATGTTATTCGCAGTCTTAGGATCAACTGCGCAATCAAATCTAATTATGACTGTTAGGTTGACCAAAGGGTGCCAGTCACAGGGCATGGGAGTGGAGACACTAACGGTTGACCTAAACATGTTATAGAACATATTGAATAAACCAATAACCAATTGGTTTAAAGTAAAACCGTTTATCTTGCTCTAAATCTAGTTGTTAAGCCTTAAGAGTATTTTTATAATTATCTTAATTCTAAGGTGAATACGAAACTTGACTTAGTTATTTAGGATCTTTGATATGCCAAATGAGTGAGTTCGAATTATCGGACAATACCCCAGCTTGGGACCATGATTCAACTATGTTGGAGTTACGTGATTCACATATATTGAATTCGCGGTAAGATTGCAAAAATAACAATATCACCTTATGCTTTATTGATGAGTGCGTGAATAAATAAACTGGGTCTGGTACACGATGACATGAGCCATTGAATAACACATGGTGATCTGTGTGAGACACTTCACTTATATGTCTTTCTTATTCACAGTCAATAAATGAATTAAGAAAATCATAACTAAAGGGGTAAAATGATAATTTCATCCGCCTCTTGTTACTAATATTCATGAAGGGTAATATCATTAAATATTCTATGGACCGTGAAATATAAATGTTTATTGCACCAACAGAAAATGTAGTGCCATGAATCGAGAGTTCTATTGGCATCAGACCTATAGTGGAGTCGTATGACGTCGAAATTAAATAGGTCAGAAATTTACGGAGATAAATTAACCGGGTTTTTAAACCTCATAGCTTTACTCATGTGGGTCTATTCGGTCTCAGGAGTAACTCATAAGGACATGAATGAGAAACAACGACAGTTGGACCAAAAATATTTTTGGACCAAAGCACACTTCCCGAGCCTCATATGAGATGAGTGTCATAATTAAATTAGTGAAGAGTAAAATTAATGTTTAAATTTATTTTATTTCTATTTTCTAATAATTGAATAATTAGTAAATAATAGAAATTCATTAATTAATTGATAATGATCAATTTAATTCATTAATTTAGACTCATGAATCTGGATACAATTTTGACTTTAGGAGAGATGTAAAAACCGCATATTGCAGTGCATGGAGAGTGAAAATTCCAGCTTTATCATTTAAGGGATTGTTCCTTATCCCTATCACCAACCTTATGCCTAAGTTTGTTAATCAGAATAGAAAAATGTTTCTCTCTTCTTCACACACGATTACAGTCGATTTTCACAGTAAAGGGAAAAGAAAAATTTTGTTTTCTCTTTCAACAGTTATTTTGAGAGTTCATACTCAATTCCTACGAAAATTCTTGAGAGATTTACTTATGACTTTAATGAGTGATTATTTATGTAAGGATCAATTGATAGCTCTGAGAATTTTAATAATGAAGAACGCGAGATAGAGAATTGAATCCCGCCAAATCAGAAATTCTCCATTAATTGAAAAGATATAAATTGTTTCTATATTTTTTCGATACGTTTATATGATCATGCATGTTCATTGTGTAGTTTTATATTTAATTAGATTAAATGTTTGTATGAAATTTTGATATTCCGGCAATGAACTAGTCATGGTTCATTAATTTTTTTTTAAATCTAAAACTTGATCCAATAATGACAACTTGAAATGTTTTAGTAGTTATTTTTATTCTGTCAGTAAATAACTGACTGAATAACTACTTGAACCCTTTAAGTAGTTATTTTTATTCTGCTAGTTAGCTATCAAGTTACTACTTGATCCATCTTCTGTGTCCAAAAAAGAGAAGAATGAGTACTTGAGTGCGTCTCGTTAAAAAAGAAGAAGAATGAGTCTGTTTCGTTGAAGAAGAAGAAGAATGAGTCAACGTCTCGTTGAATAATCAGGGTCTCACTGAAAAAAAAGAAGAATGCTAGTTTTCCTCTCAAGCAACTTCGTTGAAAAAGAAGATAAATGTCATTCAGAGAAGAAGTGAAAATAGAGAAGCATCAAAATGAAGAAGAAGTAACAAATGGAGAAGATGTACATACCATAAACAAAAAATTGAGAATATGCTAACTGTCAAATTTATTTAATATGATAAGTGTATTGAGAAAGGAAACAAAATTGAGAATTGATTGAATATCTTTAATTTTAAGAGTTAGGGATATATTTTTTAATTTTGAGGTGGAGTGTATATTTTCAAATGAAATTTTTAAAAGATATATTATTACAAATAATCGAGACAATAATCCATACACGGTAAGTATGATCTCGTAGGAAAAAGGTTCACACGTTGGGAAAAATAATGGTTACTTGCTAACTCTTTTTTTTCTTGGAAGAAGACTGCAAAATTAAAAAAAAAATATCCTTCAGAGAGGAAGAAAAAAAATGGTGAATCGGTTAGACAA
This sequence comes from Datisca glomerata, assembly GCA_003255025.1. Taxonomy (NCBI): domain Eukaryota; kingdom Viridiplantae; phylum Streptophyta; class Magnoliopsida; order Cucurbitales; family Datiscaceae; genus Datisca; species Datisca glomerata. The sequence goes on from QANY01007839.1 coordinate 1,426,937, forward strand.
AGCTACGTGCGGCAAAAAGGTCTCTTTGAGACTGTTAGAAGCTGAAGTGGACCTTCGGGCATTACTTGTGGTGGTCACATGCGAGTTGTTATTCATATCCACTATATCTCTGCCACGTTTATGATAATCTGGCATAATCGTCTGCCACGTCAGAAAAGGCCCAATTCAAGTATTACACCCGCTCGTAGGAAAACCATACGGAAATAAATATCAACATCATAACAAACATATTTTTCCTTATATAAAACGAAAAGAAAAATAGGCTTTAAAAAAGACAGGCTAGGCTTACTCGTGTCCTTCTTGTATTAAGCTTATCTCTCTCAAAAACTATCTGCCTCTCTCTCTCTCTCTCTCTCTCTAAAAGTTTGTTTGTTTTTTAGTAACTCAGAAATTCCTTGTAGGTCCATCGTGATCTTTCCTGAAACCCTTTAGTTGCAGAGCTTGAACGGTTGGCGAAGAAGGGAGGAGACTAAGAGAGCTTTGATCGGAGACTAGTCTACTAGCATTTTTCTTCTTCTTCGGCAATGGGTTCGAATCAAACCCTCCGCCATACCTATCAGGTACGCGATTCTTGCTCTGGCTATTTTTCACGCCGCGGTTATTCCACTTCTCAAATGTGCCTCCAAAAGATTCTCTCCATAATTTCGTCGATTCCGCACCAAGAATATTGTCTAAATCCCCAAATTAGCGGGTTGGAATCAGAACCAAAGGTTTGCGATAGAGGGTTTAGTATCGATTTGAATCTGGGATTGAGTTTGTCTTTGATGGAAGGAGAGGGAGAATCTGAGTCTTTGTCCTCTGGATACGGTCTTAATGCCTGTGGTTTTGGGAGGAAAGTTGTTCAGGGAGGTTCGACGGCGGCTGCGGTGTCTGTTGAGAGCCTGCGGTGTCCTGATTCTCCGGCAGTTGCATTGAACGACGGAGGAGGGGGAGGGGGAGAAGTAAATAATGTGATAGATGGAGATAAAGCTGTAGAACATTTGGAGATTCAAAGTTGTGAAATTGAAAGAACAGGAATTTATGGAAAGACTAAGAAAGTCGAAAAGGGCTTCAAGGTCGACGGCGAGGAAGGGGAAGATAAAATGGAACAACTGGATGGTGGTCTAGGTAATGGCAGTAGTACGCCTTCGTTTGGTAGAGGCGAAAGGACGGCGTCTGAAGGTTTAGAATACAAGAGCAACGATTGTCTTGGATTGCTCGTCGAAGCGGCGAGGCTAATTTCGGGAGACTTCAGCAGCAGCGATGACGAGTTCGAGACAGAATCAGAGAAACCGCCTCCCAAAAACCGCGAACTCAGCGGCAAGTTAGAGAATCGGAGAACGAGTATAACAGGAACCGAAATCGTCGAGCCGAAAACACGGCGGTCGAAGAGGAAGGCGGCGGAGGAATGGATGGTAGTGGAAGTATACGGAGATATTGAGATGAAGTCGCCGATAGTGAAGTCGAAACGAGGGAGGAACCAGGCATTACCGTGTCGATACAGAGACTCAGTTCTCGAGCCATGGCGTCCGAAGAGAATGTCGAACAAGGTTTCAAGTCGACAACGAAGATCGAGGTGGTAAGTTTGCTTAAATTCTGTAGATTTTGAACCGTTGAAGAAAAAAAGAACTCTGTTCGTTAATGAATTGATTAATATGTCATTAAACTATTACTTTTGTTACTAATGTGTCATTATTAAGTATGGTTAATTAATGTGAAGACATTAATCTTTTTAAAATCTTTCAAAATTAACATCTTAGTAATGAAGTTTTTATGTTTGAGCACATCTAAAATTAACCTTTAACTACGATCATTAACGAAATCAAGCTTCATTAACGAAAGCAAGCATGGAACACGCACGTATCTGTAAGATTAGTATAAAAAACTTAATTTCAGTGTATTTGAATTTGATTAATTGGAAATCCAATAGAATTTAAAGCATAAAAATGCATTTTACTCTATAATATTTCAAGTGATAAATAATTTTTGAAAAAGAAAAAAGGAAAACCAGTAGTGAAACGAATTGTAAGAGGCCAGAGACGCAGAAATTGGGTACTAAAAAGGTTGGTTTCGTGTGTGGCAGAAGAAACTGAACCAAGAGATCACACGTAGAAGACAAGAGGGAATCCGCCATTATGCCTTTTGTATTATAAGGTAAAAAGATTGCAGGTTTTGATGACAAAGACAGGTTCACGTTTCTTGTTATTGGTTTTTTCCCTTTCTTTTTCTTATAAGGTTTTCCAAATAGGATGTTGATGATATTTTCTACATACCATTTTGAGTAGAGTTGATCGGAGAACAAGAATGGAGAAATTTTTAGGAACGGCCGCTCGTTGAGACTGTCATTCAATTTTCTTACACATGGAGATAAAGCTCCGCCTAATTATTTTGCTACCAAATATTAAACTTATATTAAACTTCAAAGCTACTTTCAAGTTGGAGGAACATGAAATCAAGTCTCACAAAATCTATGAACGTTATATTAAGACAACAAGTTACATGTGCTAGGATAGATCGATTTTAAAAATTAAAGAAAATTAGATTTGAAGCACGAACGGTTCGTGGACGGAATATAAAAAAAATTGATTTAACTTATTTAATCATATTAAATAACTTAAAATCAATTTTAGTTTGATCACACATATACGATATTAAAACGAATAGATTAAGGAAAAATAATTTTTCACATTTACTCTGTATCGAAGAATTTCTGAACGGGTAGAACTCCCTCGAGCGTTCTTCGTGTTCTTCAAGCTTTAAGATCAAAATCACGAACTTGATCTTCCACAAACGATTTTCGAATTAGCCCACCAAAAATTACCCGTTAATTTCAGAAATATATCTCAGAAGAATTTTATATAGAAATTTGAGTGTGAGCTCTCAAAAGGATTGAAGAGGAAAAATCAAATCTTCTTTCTTCAGACTAATTTCGGCGGCAACAGTAGTGAGAGGAGAAAACGTTTTTTGTGTGTTGATAACGACAACTGTATCTAATACCCATTATTTTTTTGCAATCAAATTGTTATTAAATATTTATCAAACGGTAATTTTTGATATTTATAAATATACCCACATATTATAGAATTTCTGAAAATTCTCCTAATTATCTATTATTACCGAAATTACATGATTTCCTAGAATTTTAGTTCTATCAAAATTCATCAATCAAATTGATAAATATAATTGATTATTATCAATTAATTAATTATTTAATTTTATTCAACTAATTATCTACTAATTAAAAAATAATAAATTAATTAATTCAATACAATAATTATACTTAACTAACTTAAAGTGACATCACCTATCACATATAGATGTAAGAAATATGTCTTCGCATCAAAACATATTTTGGTCCAACTTAGTTCGTTTTTCTATTCATGTTCTCTGGGTTATTTCTAAGACAGAATGAACCCACATGAACAAAACTTAGGATTCAAATACCCGGCGAATTTATCTCCATAAATTTTCGACTTATTTAATCCTAACATCGTACGACTCTACTATATGTTCGATACCGAATCAACTCCCGATTCATGCGCGCTACATTTTCTGTTGATGTAAATAAACTCTATTTATTTTCACGGTCCATAGAATATTTTAATATAATACCTATCGTGAATATCAGTAATAAGAGCAGAAAGTAAAATTATCATTTTACCCCTTTTGTTATTATTTCTTTAACTCTTTTATTGACTGTAAATAAAAAACACATTATAGTGAATTGTCTCGTACAATTCACAAGTCTTATTCAATGACTCATTTCATCGGATACTTGGCCAAGTTAATTTATTTACACATCCATCAATAAAGCATAAAGTGATATTGTTACTTTCGCAATCCAACCACAAATTTTCAAATCTGTGAATCACGCAACTCCTACTTAATTAAATTACAATCCCAACAGCCTAGGTATTGCCCGCCAATTTGAACTCACTCATTTGACATAAAAAAGATTGCAACTAACCAAGTCAAGTTACGTATTCGCCTCAGGATTAAGGTAATTATGAAAATACCCTTAAGGTGTAACAATTAAATTTAGAGTTAGGCAAACGATTTTGGGCTCTAAACTAATTTGTTATCGGTTTATTCAACATGTTCATAACATGCCTAGGTTAATCATTTGAATATCCACTCTTTTGTCCAAAGACTGACATTCAACGGTTCAACCTTACAGTCGTAATCAGATTTGATTGCCTAGTCGATCCTAAGACTACGAATATCGTTTTGAACTATTTCAGAAGAGTTTGTCTGGAGACATTTCTGTCTTCAGTCTTCTTTCGTTGATAATAGTTCCAGGACTTGAGTAATTATAAACAAGCTTTAATTTAAAATAAAACTTTCAATTTATTCATAAAAAATCCAATAATACAAATATCTGAGAAATAACTAAATACAAATAAATAGTTATTACACGCTACTTTATGGACATATTCTAATAATCTCCCACTTGGACTAAAGTAGGCGTGTACAATCTCTTATCTCCCACCCTCCAGATGACCATAAAAAACTTTACTGCTTGAAGTCTTTGTGAATAGATTTGTCAGGTTGTTGACCGTCAAAATATGTGTAACCAGAATGTCTTCACGCTGAACAATCTCTCTAATAAGATGATACTTACATTCTATATGTTTGGATCTCTTATGTTTGGATCTCTAATAAGATGATAACAGTCCCACTGTTATCACAATAAAGTGTCGTGGGCTTGTCAGCGTCTGGAACAACTTCCACAGTTTTCAAGAACTTCCTAAGCCATACAGCTTCCTTTGCTGCTTTACAAGATGCCATATATTCAGCTTCCATGGTAGAATCAGCAATGCAAGATTGCTTGATACTTTTTCATACAACTGCTCCACCATTCAAGATGAACTTTGATCTTGAAGTGGACCTCCTAGAGTTCTTATTAGCTTGAAAATCAGAATCTGTGTGTCCCGTCATATTCAAGTCACTACCTGAATACACAATCATGTAGTTCCTTGTTCTCCTAAGATACTTAAGGATATGCTTTGACGGTATTCCAATGCTCGATTCTAGAATTATATTAGAATTGACTTATTACGCCCACGACATAGCAAATATCAGGTCTAGTGTAAAGCTTCGCATACATGAGGCGTCTTACGGCTGAGGCATAGGGTATCATTCTCACGTCTTCCTCTTCTTGAGGAGTCTTGGGAGACTTCTCCTTGGAGAGGCTGACTCTATGTCTAAAGGGAAGAAATCCCTTCTTGGAGTTTTGCATATTGAAGTCATCCAACACCTTATCGATATAAGATGCTTGAGAAAGTGCCAATTGTCTGTTCTTCCGATCTCGAAAGATCTAAATACTTAAGATAAATGCAGCTTCTCCAAGATCCTTCATGCCAAATTCCTTTGCAAGCCAAAATTGGACATCAGAGAATTTTCCTACATCATTCCCAATGAATAGAATATCATCTATGTACAAGACTAGAAGTCACATTCCCTTTGTGTATCAACTTATACACACATGGTTCGTCGACCAATTGTTCAAAAACATAATTCTTAACAGTTTTATCGAATCTAATATTACACGACAATGACTCTTGCTTAAGTCCATAAATGGACTTCTACAATTCACAAACTTTTCCCTCTTGTCTTTTCTCCACGAACCCGTCTGAATGAGCTATATAAATACGCTCTTCAAGATTTCCATTCTGAAAGGAAGTCTTGACGTCCATTTGTCAGATTTCATAAATCAAGGACATCAGTAATGGACAAAATGATTCGGATGGATTTAAGCATGGCTACCGGTAAGAAGGTATCCTCGTAGTCTATATCTTCTTTTTGGGTGCAGCCCTTGGCTACTAGCCTAGCTTTGAATGTCTCTACATTCCCATCCAGACCTATTTTCTTCTTGTAGATCCATTTACATCCTACAGGTTTTATCCCTTTAGGAGTATCTACAAGGTTCCAGACTCCATTCGAGTACATCGAATGTATCTCAACGTTCATGGCTTCCTGTCATAAGTTTGCTTCAGGACCAGCCATGGCCTTCGAGTAAGAGATTGGTTCTTCTAGGTCCTTGTCTGAGACAGCTGTCAAAGCTTCTCCATAGGACATGTACCTTTCAGGTTTTCTCACAACTTTCCTACTACGCTGAGGCTCTATAGTATCTGGTTCCTGTCGTGGTTATTCCATTATTGATTCTAAAACAATTTCTGATTAGGGAGTCGGTCTTCTCCCACTCAATAATTCCTCTACTACAATTGTGATTCTCAGATGTACACTTTTAATATAATCTTCTTCGAGAAAATGAGCATTCGTGCTAACGAATGTTTTTTTGTCAGTCGTATTGCAGAAGGTATACCCCTTTGTTCTTATAGGATATCCTACAAACATGCACAATTCTGAATGATTGGCCAACTTTCCTGTCTTCAATCTTAGAACATGTGCTGGGCAACCTAATATTCTAAAATGGTGAACGGGCGACTTTTACTCATACCATATTTTATATGGTGTACCATGAACCGTCTTTGACGAAACTTGGTTAAGAATATATGCAACTGTTAGTAAGGAATATCTCCATAACGAATCTGGGAGGGATGAGTAACTCATCATGGATCTAACCATATCCATCAGACTTCAATTCATTCTCTCTGACACACCATTTTGCTGTGGCGTACCAGGTGCTGTGAGCTGAGAAAGAATACCTTCTTTCTTAAGAAAGTCCTCGAACTCTCCTAGCAAGTACTCTCCGCCACGATCAAGTCGTAGTGTTTTGATTTATTTTTCTAATTGTTTTTCAACCAAGGTCTTATATTCTTTGAACTTTCCAAAGGTTTTACACTTTTGATAAAATGACCAAAGTCAATGAAGGTTACAAAGTATTCATAACCTCCTCTTGCTTGGATATTCAATGGCCCATACACATCATTGTGTATAAGTTCAAGGCATTGAGTGGCTCTTTCATCTTTTGATGAAAAAAGGTTTATTAGTCCTTTACCTTCTATACAAGATTCACATGTGAGTAGTGAACCCACATTTAAAGTTTGCAAAGGATCATCCATCATAAGTCTTTAATCCTGTCTAGGCTAATATGTCCAAGACGTAAGTGCCACCGATAGGTTAGATCGGTTGAGTCATAGTTCAACCTTTTACTATCCCTATGTGAATCGATATTCACTTTTGTCACAAACAATGGGTACTACAAGTTTTATGTGATACAATTTATTAATTATTCGTGCAATAGTAATTAAGAATTCATTTTTAAAAGTACTAATATCTTTATCAATGAATTTTAGATCAAATTCTTGCTCAATTAATGCACTAACAGAAATCAAATTCTTCCCAAAACTTGGGACATAATAAACATCACGCAAAATAATAAAATATTTCTCAAAACATAATTTAAAAACTCCCACTGATACGGTCGATACTAGTGCTTCATTCCCCTAGAGGAAGCTGAACTCGTCCTCGTTAAGCCTTCTGATTTCCCTGAACCCTTAGAGGGAGCGACAAATGTGGTTAGTAGCCGCAGAGTCTACAATCCAAGAAAAAGTAGAGTCAGCTATATAACAGGCCTCAATAACTATTAATATACCTTTATATCTCAACGCTTTGAGAAACTCTGGGCATTTGTGTTTCTAATGACTAGCATCTCCACAATGATGACACTTGTCTTTCGACTTGTCTACTCTTGCGGTGCTCTTGCCTTTGGCAGCTCTTGGCTTCTGCTTCTTCGCTTTCCTTGGATCCTTCTCTATTTCTTCTTAGAGCTAGAGGTGGAAGGCCTACTTTCAGTAAAGTTAGCCTCTCTAAATTTCCTCTTATCCTTCAGAAACAGAGTCTCAGCAGCTTGCATCTCCTTCATGAGCTCAGGATCAGTAGTTCAGCTTATTCATCAAATAATTAAGCTTGAAGTTCTCAAAGATACTAGGCAAAGTCTCTAGGATCATATCCACTTGAGTCCCGCCATCGGCTTCAGCACCCATGATCTCCATCTCGTTCAGATAACTTATGATCAACATCATATGTTCTCTGACAAGAGTTTTAGGTTCCATCCTGTAGTTCCTGAAGTTATGCACAACTGTCTGTCTGGCTGGACGACCCTGATCCCTAAATATTTTGGTGATGTTTAACATCATATCAGCGGTGGTCTCTAAGTTCTGATACTGTTGTTGCAACACATTACTCATAGATGTCAATATGTAACATCTGGTGATCTCATCAGAACGCAGCTAAGAAGTATAAACATCTTTTTCCTCTTGATTCGATTCACCAATAGGCTTAAGATGACAAAGGGGTAGTGAGCACGAACTTGTACTTTTCTACCTTCAGCACGATATCAAGATTATATTTCCAATCCACCTAATTTTCATCATTGAATTTGTTCACGTTAAGAATAGTTGGGAGATGAGATAGCGATAAGATTACTGAAAAGAATAAATAAAATAGTGTAAATAAACGCTCAATTGTTTAAGAAAGTATGATGCATGATGCAACTACCAAATATTTTAAAATCCATTAAAAACTATTTTCTCCATGATGTTATGATCAAACATGATAATTTTCATCATTGAGTTTGTTCACGTTAAGAATAGTTGAGAGATGAGATAGCGATAAGATTACTGAAAAAAATAAATAAAATAGTGTAAATAAACGCTCAATTGTTTAAGAAAGTATGATGCATGATGCAACTACCAAATATTTTAAAATACATTAAAAAACTATTTTCTCCATGATGTTATGATCAAACACGATAGCTTGTCTCATCGAGGGATGAAGTCCAAACCATCTCCTATCGCATCGAGACTCCTCAATCACAAATGGTTTTAGGCACCTTGGCCCCATTGGCTAGCCCTTATGAGGGAATTCCAATGTGCTTCAATCTAAGTGTTTAACCAACGCATCGACTCTTAAAGGTTACTATGGACTAACAGTCTGTCTATGGGACGGGCCTGCCCCACCACTCCACTTAGAAGTCTTGGCTTCTAAAGTAACTCAATGACTCAAAACGATACGATTCCAAAGTTTCTCAAATTCAAGTGAAGGACCGCTATTGGCTGTTCTAACCCTTCCTTGTGACACAATCAAGTTTATGTTGGAGACCTTAGGATCGTTTCAACATAAATGAGCCTCCCGCTTAGTGTTTGAATAAATCCTAATTTAAAATCATAACCATTATAAATTTCACATTTTAATTAGATTATAACCATTATCAATTAATCTACAATGATGCATGTACATGCTACATGATAATTTGATATTGGCATATCCCTAATCTATTTGACATGTTATAGGATGACGCACGCCTAAAATTAAATCATACATTTAAATTTAACCTCCATATTGACTCATTTCTAATTACAACCCATAAAGAATAATAAATAAATTACAAATTAATTTATGAACTAATCTCGATGGCGTCAGCAATTTACTCATTCGTCTTCATGTTGTCCCACCATTTTGTAACACTTTACAAAATATTAGTCCCATTTTTAAAAATAATTTTCAATTTAAAAATTTTAATTTTCCAACATATTTTTACTTTGATAAACAAATTACCAAGTAATTAGTAAATTGATTTATTTTTAAAACAATTTAAAAAAGAAAAATAAAAGCACTTTGGTTCTGACTGATTAAGTTTGAAAGAAGTGGTTTCATTCTCTCAGCCAAGATTTTGGTAATGCACTTGTAGATGACACTATAACATGAAATAAGTCTGAAATCTACAACTGAGGAAGGGTTAGGGACCTTAGGGATTAATGTGATAATAGTGGAATTTACCTCCTTCAAGAGTTGAATGGATTGGAAGAATTCTAAGATAGCTGAGGTACATCCTTGCCAACAATGTGCCATGCTCTTTTGAAGAAACTAGAAGGGAATCCATCAGAGCCTGGTAATTTATCACTTCCCATGCTGAAAATACTATTCTTGGTCTCCTAGTGATAGGTTGTGTCAAAAATAAGGCTTGGGAGACATTGAGTTTGTTGGGAAGAGCTCTTTCCAGAATATTCTAGTTAAGGTCAAGCTCTGGGTTGGGTGATCCTAGCAGGTCAGTGTAGTATTGTATAATAAGGTTACTAATGTCATAAGGAGAGGAAACAATGGATCCTTTGTGCACCAAGTGATAAATTCTTGCCTTGAACCTATTTTTCTTCATATTTTGAAAAAAGAATGAGGAGTTCTGGTCCCCCAAGTTGAGCCATTAGACTCTCAATTTTTGTATATGGAAGCTTTCTTTAGTGTGCCTAAGCTCAATAAATTCCTTGCTAGCTAGGAGAAGGCCATTTGTAGGATCCATGACCAAATTTTGTTATAATTGCTCAATATGTGCTCTGGCCAGCTTGGTTCTTGAGGGTATGTCACTACAAAAGTGCTAATTGAATTGCTTTAAGGCTATCTTAACAGCTTTAAGCTTCTTACTAACTTGGAACATTAATGTTCTAAGGACCCGAGCGTTCCATGCTAGTTCCACAACTTGCCAAAACCCCTCTATTTCAAACCAAAAGTTAAAGAATTAAAAGCTTATCCTAGGCTTATGCTGATTTGAATCCATTTGGAGTATGATTGGACTATGGTCTGAGATGCTAGGTGGGGCAAAATGGAATTTGACATCAGCGAACGAGTCAACCCAGTGAACATTTTCAAGAGCTCTATCCAACTTTCACATGATGAAAGGCTCATCCTAAAGATGATTAGTCCAAGTAAATTAGCACCCTGAAAAGGCCAAATCCTCTACTTCAAGGTTGTAAATGCATTGATTAAGATCATTTATTCCTTCAGTGTACCCCTCAATACCACCCACTTTTTTAGAAGGGCTTCTAATGACATTAAAATCATCCAACATGAGCCACAATGAGGATGAGCAAGATGCCTTATGATTTTCGAGGGATGCCCTTAAATCTCTCATGGACATTCTAGCATTTGAAGCATAAATGAAGGTAACAAAAAATGAAGAATTATTACTCAAGATAGTAACCTTACAGAAAGTGGCTTGATCAGTGGAGTCTAGAACTGCTAGGTTGATATGTGTTTTATCCCAAGAAATCCGGATTCTCCCCCCAGAGCGGAAGAGTAGTTAGCTACAAAGTCTCAAATTGGAAAGATATTACTAGCAATATCAATAAAATTACCACTTTTACCTTGGTTTTAATCACTGAGCAAACAGATAGGTTGAAGTCCCTGCAAAGCTTACTCACATCTGCCTGTTTGAAGGAACCATTAAGTCCCTTCATATTCCATGTTGCTATATTAAACATTTTTAGGTGTGGGGGTCCCCACAAAGCTTCACCAACGTCTTACCCAACTTAACTGGGTGAGGGCTAAGTTCTCTCTTCCTCTTCTTCTTTTTCTTCCTCTAGCCTGAGCTAATAGGAGTGAAGGGAGAGGTTTCTAATTTTTGGGGTATCAAATATTTCTTTACTCCATTGATAGGATCAGTGCTCAGAACTACCTGAGAATGTTTACTATGCTCAGCCTGGGGAGGCTCAATTTGTAGTAGGGAAATAATCTCTCCCTCTTTTGGGTTAGGCAAAGGGGCCAACTCAACAGAGGGACAAGGGCTACGACTCTCAGGTACATGGATTCTTCTCCTATATTTTTTAGAGGTAATCACAGTCCAATGAAGCTCAAGGGTGGGAACTTTGGGTAGTGGATAGAAAATATGCATTGGCACCAACACACATTTTGGTCCAACTTAATTCATTTTTCTATTCATGTTCTCTGAACTATTTCTGAGACCGAATTGATCCACATGAACAAAGTTTAGGATTCAAATACCCGACGACTTTATATCCATAAATTCTCGACATATTTAATCATAACTCGTACGACTCCACTATAGGTTCGATGTCGAATCAACCCTCGATTCATGCACGCTACATTTTCTGTTGGTGTAAATAAACTCTATTTATTATCACGGTCCACAGAATATTTTAACATAATACTCATCGTGAATATCAGTAACAATAGCAGAAAGTAAAATTATACCCCTCTTGTTATTATTTCATTAACTCCATTATTGATTGTAAATAAGAAAGACATTATAGTGAATTATCTCGTACAGTTCACAAGTCTTATTCAATGACTCATTTCATCGAATACTTAGCCAACTTAATTTATTCACACACCCATCAATAAAGCATAAGGTGATATTGTTGCTTTCACAATCCAACTGTGGATTTCCATATCTGTGAAACACGCAGCTGCTACTTAATTAAATTAAAATCCCAACAGCCAATATATTGCCCGCCAATTTGAACTCACTCATTTGGAATATCAAAGATTACAACTAACCAAGTTAAGTTACATATTCACCTCAGGATTAAGATAATTATGAATATACTCTTACCGTGTAATAATTAGATTTAGAGTTAGGTAAACAGTTTTGGGCTCTAAACTAATTTGTTACTGGTCTATTCATCTCATAACATGTCTAGGTTAACTATTTGAGTCTCCAATCTTATGCCCCGAAACTGACATCCAACGGTTCAACCTAACAGTCGTAATCAGATTCGATTGTCAGTCGATTCTAAGACTGCGAATATCATTTTGAGCTATTTCAGAAGAGTTCGTCTAGAGATGCCTCTGTCTTCACTCTTCTTTTGTTGACAATAGTTCCAAGACTTGAGTAATTTATAAACATGTTTTAATTTAAAATAAAATTTTCAATTTATTCATAAAAAAATCAGCAATACAAATGTCTGAGAAATAACTAAATACAAATAAATAGTTTACACGTTACTTTATGGACATATCGCAATAACATGATTTAACTCAATTGTTTTGTATTAAAATATTATATTTTGATTATTTTTTCTCACTTGATTTGATCCATTCAGATTAAACATCTCATATGTCATTAGTTAACAATGATAGACAATCTGCATCCATGTTTACTGATCTCGAAAGGTAGATGGCAGAGAAGGGGTTGACGAACATGAGGGAAAACTTCCTGGCCAAAACCCCAAGAATTGAAAAGGCTCCACGTTCCTCCTTATTTCAAGGTGGGTCCCATAATTTCTCAATCTCCCAACAATCATTTAGGCTTGTTTGGTAGCCCGTACTGTACAGTACTAAAGGCAGGACAATACTATTTTAGTACTGTCTGGCGTTTGAAAAAAATATGGAGCTCATACTAACTAATACAGTGGGACTCTTTAGTCCCACCCACATAGGATAATTTAGTCCCCTCCTTTCAGGGGGTACTACATGAGATTAGGAAAAATAAAGCTAAAGACGTATGGAGACTATGAGTGTTCAAAATTATCCACCGAACTGAACCGAAAATGACGGGTTCGATCAATTCTTTATACGCGTTTGGTTCAGGAAAATGAGAGAATCGAAGTATCGGTACGGTTCAGTTGAGAAATTTTGTGGTTTTCGAACTGATTTGAACCAAACTGAAACATTAAATTTTTATATTTTTTTATTTTATGTCTTATAAAACCAAACCGAACTGAAATAAAACTTTAATTTTATATATTTTTCAATAATATCATTTAAAAATTATGTAAAAAATTATTCTTAATTAATAATACCGAACGAACCAAACCTCACGCTTCGGTTCGGCTAGGTTCTTTTAGCATGAACGATTCGATTTTATCGTTGAACCAAAGTTTCGGTTCAGTTTGATTTTTCACCAAAAAATTGACCGAACCAAATCGTGAATACCCCTAATGGAGACCAGCAACCACATGAAGCTCGTTCCTGCCGGTGAAGCTTCGTTCCCGCCGAGGAAGCTTCGTTCCCATCGAGGAAGCTTCGTTCCTGCAAGAGCAACATCTCCCTCTTTCATTTCTCTGTGTATCTCCCTATCTATCTTTCTATTTGAATTTTCTCTTTGTCTTGCCCAATCCTCCCAACCAAAAATGTAAATCACGGAAGTTATTTGGATTTGTTGTATTTTTAATTTGGCTGTGATCTCCCCTGCAATTCGAGTTTCTTGCATTTTTATCTGAAGAGATGTTTCGTTTTGCTGTTAGTCTTCGTTTATCTGTGTTATTGTTCATCTATTAGGGTTTTTTCTTTTCCTATGTGCTATTGATTGTTTTAATTGTGTTGGCATCAATTACCTTTCCATGAAACTTTTTTAGTATATTAATTATTGTTATATTTAAATGGATTAGTTTAAATTTACTATCATATAACATGAATTAGATAATTTATTTTATAGTTGAAAATATAAAATAACATATTAATGAGTTTGAAATAGGCTTTTGCGGATTAAATCATGACAAAATAATTTTACAATTTAGCACTATGATGTGTCAAATATTGTATAAGTGTTACAGTTTTTTAATTAATACAGCACCAAATACTGGACAGTATTATTTAATCCAGTACAGTACAATACAATCCGACAGATTTACTATAATATTATCCTGACTGCCAAACGAGCCCTTAACTCCTACCCTTTTCAACATTCTTTTATTTTACCCTCATTATATAACTATACAAGTGAGCTCATACATTATGCCACTCAAATAGCAATTGGTTACCTTTTTGGGCCATTGGGATTAAGATTGTGAGTAAATAGTTTTCAGAATAAGATTGTTGGTAATTTAATTTAAGATGGTGAGTAAATGATTTTCGAAATAAGATTGCTGGAATATGATTGTGAAAAAGTATATGCCCGAAAAGTTAAAATTACTTTGTTATAATTATGAATGTTATGATTTAGTGATGAGAATGTTAAATTACTTTACTTGTTTTAATAAAACGTGAAAATGAATGTTATAAGTATAATTATAAATTTTTAATTTTATCCTTAAACTTAATTATGTTTAATTATGACTTGTTAATTAATTTATTTTTTCTTCATTATTCATTACTTAATTTATAATAGGGTAAAATATAATTGTTAATTTATTTCTTTGGTAAGTTTTTTATTTTTACTTACATGCTTACTAATTTTTAATGACTAAATTACTACTTTATCATCATAGTTACATCGTAAATTTACCTAAAAAATATTGAGCATGAAATATTTAATTAATAAGATACATAGGCGATGTGATGAGGTGATGGATGTTAGTTTGAAAAAATCATAAGAAATAATTAATGGGAGATGCCGGGTATGGAGACACCCCTCAATTTTAAGGGTATCAATATACCCTCAAATGAGGGTATTTTTGTATTCCGGGAATTCAAATTTTTACAACTTGTCAAACTAAACAAGCGGATGTTTAAACTTTACTAACATTTCAGGCATTTGAAATAAGATACCCATAAAGCAAGGGGAATCGATGAATTAGCACAATCTACCACTAAATTAATCATGTCTTATTGTATTTAATTTTGGGACTACTATGTTTGAAAGTTAAGGGACTAAGTTTTTTAGAGTAAAGTGTCTAACGCGAACAAGGTTCTTGTGTTTTGGTGTCCCCAAAATGAGCACATGTGCCACACACATAACCTTTTGATTATTTATAGATCAATGTAAATGTTTTGAAAGTTTATAGACTAAAGTGTCTATTTTTATAGTTTTGAAACTAAAGTCTAAAAAAACGTAAAGTTCAAGAGCTCCAAGTGATTTTTATGCTTTTTTATATTCATGTCTTATTGTAATTAAAAAATGATCATTCTACTAGGATCATGATTTCTCTGAAGATTGATCCACTGTTAGATCATCGCTAGATGAGTCAGAGGTGATATTCAATGGTGGATCCACATTTTTACAGTTGCGTTTTGATGTACTCGTAGTTTCAAACTATGTAGTTTGCCCATGCAGATTCCATGCCCCATTCTCCATGACATCATTAACAATAAGGTATTCGACTCATTACTTGATAAAGATTTTGGCCCACCCAAAGTTGCCAAAATTCTTTAAAGAACAGCTAGAATGAAAGTAGTACTCTTCCCCATAAAATTTGTAATATTTTATGGAATGTCCTTTCAGAAAAAGTTCTTAAGCAATGTAAGATATCATTCCACATGAAAATCAGTAAAACAAGGTTTTGATAAAAGAAAATCAATAAAATAAATTAAAATAATTAAAATATATAGTACATTGCTCCTTGATATTTCTGAACTACTTGATATGTGAGATTTAGAATGATTATAGTGATTGGATTGGTTTAATAAAATTGATGATGAAGCGTTATTTATATATTTAGTTGTGCATGATAATCTATATAATAATTGATGCCTATTTAGGATTATTATGTTTGATATATATATAATTTCATGATAAATTAGTGTAAAGTAATTTTGATGGTAATTCAATCATTTACTCAATATTCCCTTTTGCTTTTATAATACTAGATTGCTTTTCTTTTTGTACGTGATTAAATTCTTTCACCAGAAGGTAAATTTTGATAACCAACAAATTAAAATTATTGCCAACTTTATCACACAACGATCTTCTATTCACAACGCAATATATAAGTCTAACGTGAGTGTACAAAGCTTGGTATATTTTAATGGTGTAAAAAACTATGATTAATTTATTTTTTATCAGGTAAACTTATGATACAATAGGTGTTGAACTAAATAGTATTACTCTTTAGTTAAATGTATTGAGGTGTTAGATGAAGTCAACTATAACGGATACAAGAATTGCATTGCCACAAAAAGCATATTGAATAGAGTGCAAGTACTCAAACTCATATTTTATCCGAAAATAAAAATGAGACGTGGTCACATGACATCCACGTGCATGGATCACCCACGTCAGTCGTCAACTCAGCATTTTGGACTAAGAATGGCATTGAATTGGGCTTTATGAACGGTCTCTGTAGAAGCTCAAACAGATTCAATCCTTTTCACCAAAAGTCCAGTCCATGGCTTGCCCAGACTACAAACCCTCTCTTACAGTATTACTTGTACGTTAGCTTCATGTTTCGTTATTGTCCTTCCCCCTTACCTTATCTTCTGCATCTTCTTCTTCTGACTCACCGTATTCTGAAGTTGAGAAACTCTAACTACAATGGAGAACGAAGACTCAGTGAGACCCACTGGCTCTCGGAATAAAGAAGAAGAAGAAGACCGAGAAAATGAGGAGAACGAAGAGGACCCGGACCCAGATGTTCAAAAATCATCTTCAGATGAGTCAGACTCCGAGTACGATTCCGACGATTCTTCCGACTATGAAGCTGAAGCGGAGGAACCTCTTACTTATACACGACCAGGGGACGAGCCGCCCGAGACTGAGAACACTCCTGAGGTGAACGTTAAGCGTTTCCGTCAAATTCTTGAGAGTAAGCGAATGAGGAAACAGCAAGACGAAGAGGATAGGAAGTACGTGTACTATGAGGACTTGTTTGATTTTCCTAAAGACCCTGAGAATTGGCGGGAGGAGGATTTGAAGGAGCTTTGGGCAGATGCTCCATTGGAAATGACTAAACCGGGTTGGGACCCGGTTTGGGCTGATGAGGAAGATTGGGAGATTGTGAGGGAGGAGATTAAGGCTGGGAGAGACCCACCAATTGCACCATTTTACGTGCCGTACCGGAAACCGTACCCCGCAATACCTGATAATCATCACGATATATCAAACCCTAAAGCAGTCATTGAAGAGCTGGACAGGATTGAAGAGTTCCTCAGATGGGTCAGCTACATTTTTCCTGATGGAAGCACGTATGTGTTCTTTGTCTTGCAATTTGCTATTTCCTCAGTGTTCTTTATTAATTTTTTGTTCTGTCATTTAAATTGTACAATGCCTCCTTTTTTCTTCCAAGAGAAGAAAGTTTTATCCAAGTTTGTCAGATAGAGTTGGCGATATTGTTGATTGTTCAAGGTCTGCTTGCTCTTTAGGAGTTGATATGTATGGTTGTCTCTATCTTCTGTTTCTGCACTGCACTACTTTCTTCATAGAATTAAGAAAATGTTTTCACCTTGGGAAAATCAATCCATGAGCTAGATAATAACTATTGGTTTGCTGTAGATAAGAAAATGTTTTCACTATTGGTATGCTATAGATAATACCTCGAAATGGCTGTACGAAATTCTCTTTAGTCTGAAGATGGATATTCTTTTGGAAAATTGCATGTTCTTTGTTCAGTTATGTTCTTTTATCATTCAGTCCAAATTTGAGCTTTACGAATCTGAACCGGTTCTTCAGCTGTTTGGATATAATGAACCACTACAGTCGTGTCATGGATCCCCTTCTGTCTTGGATTAATAATTATGATAGTTTTACTTTGAATTATCGCATATATGTTGGTGTATACTGTTTATGATTTAAATGAATGACGGTGTAGGAGGAGGTCAATCAGTGCCTCAAATTTTTATTGACTTTTTTCAGCATTCTGAGTTATTGTAGTTGCTTCTTGTAATTTTTCTCATTTTACTTGCACATAAATGTAGAGTTGAATTTCTGGTGCTATTTAATTTGTTTAAGGTATGAAGGCACTGTTTGGGATGACTTGGCTCATGGGAAAGGTGTTTATGTTGCTGAACAGGGGCTGGTCAGGTTTGTGACTTCTTTTTATGTACAGCTTGTGCAAAATCTGGTGGGAAAGATTATTTCTAATTCTCATGGGAGAGAAGGATAAATGTAACGAGGAAAATGGACAAAATGTTCTAAATGTCTGAGACAATGGAAATTTTCATGGTTGGTGAGACCCGAGGATTGAGATATATAACAAGTGTAAGCTAATATCACTTGATTTTATTTGCTAAAAGAAACTAGTCATCCCTTGTTTTTGGTTAAGTAGCTCATTCAATTATAAAAAGATTAATGATTATGAAACTATGATTATCACCGATAAAAAAATGAAACTTTGATTATCTTCTTGTATAGAAGACTCACTTGTAATCTTCTGTCTTTGGATGAACAAGTAAATATATCTTCCATGCGTGGGTTGCTAGTTAACTCTATTGTTCAGAACTTACACTAACTGCTCTCATACCTTTGTTTTCATTTGTAATGGAGTAGTTTTTTTTAATAATCAGTAACATTGAATATCGCTTCCAATAGTGACAGTTAAAGCATAGCTTGGCCAACGAATTGTTTTCACTCTCGCTTATGTTATCTTATGAATTTCTGATGAGGCATCTCCTCTTCGTAGGTATGAAGGTGAATGGCTTCAAAACAATATGGAGGGTCATGGGGTTGTTGAGGTTGATATACCTGATATCGAACCTGTACCTGGCTCCAAGTATGTTGCTGATCTCTAGTGTACTAATTTAATCACTACAGCATCTATAACACAATCAATTTCTCTTTTATCAGTATTTTATTCCCCCCAAAAAGTTGAGATATTGAGATATGTAGATTGAGCGCTCCTTACTCCCTTTACCAGGCTAGAAGCAGAGATGCGTGCTGAAGGGAAAATAATCTCAAGGGATTATATGACTCCGGAAGATAAAGAATGGCTCGAAATGGATATTGAAGATAGCCTTCGTTTGACTGGGGGAAATTATGAAATTCCTTTCTATGAAAATGATGAGTGGATAAAACACTTTGGGAGGAAGCCGTGAGTTCTTTCTGACCAGGCTACTACTTTTCTTAGTGATCATTTTGGAACTCTTATGTAATACTAGATGGGTGTTTTTGTTTATGTCTTGATATAAACCTTTTCCATCGCTTATGTACATTTGATTATCTCATTCATTTTTTTAGTGAGGACTGAATATATAGTCTTAGGGATGGCCGTAGATCAAGCTGGTGCTTCATTTAGTTGATGATTTATAATGTGTATCCTAATTACAACTCTTCACCTTATTTAATGAAAGTAAACTCCAAAGGGTTCTCTTTTTACCATTTATGTTTGATATTTAAATGCTCCTATTTGAGTAGGTTACTCTCTTACCATCAAATCCATAAAGATGTTTATTTTGCTGGAGCAAATATTCTAATTTATCATTCATAATTGACGTTGCATGGCAGGGAGAAGGGTCGCTATCGTTATGCTGGCGAGTGGAAGCATGGAAGAATGCATGGATGTGGTGTATATGAAGTCAATGAGCGTACCATTTATGTAGGTTATGCATTGTTTACCATGTTCAACCAAAAAGCTGATTTTGGTTTACATCATTAGGTAATGTTCTTATAATATTGATACTAAACGTAGTTGCCTATTCTGCATGCAGGGAAGGTTTTATTTTGGGGAGATGTTGCAGGATTCAACTGGTTGTGATGAGGATGTCTCTGCGGTATTCTTACTTTGGTTAGAAAAACAGTAAATTTCTGTTGCGAAAATTATATTCTTACATTATTTTCTTTCAGTTACATGCAGGTATGGCAGAGGTAGCTGCTGCTAAGGCCCGGATGTTTGTTAACAAGCCTGATGGAAGTATGTTCTTTTTATACCATTAAAAAATATATCAAGTTATCTACCTACTTCATCTTCCGGAAATTGAAATTTCATTAATGAAAAAGAAAAAAAAAATGGTCGAGAGAACAATATGACCTCACATCCTTAGAAAACTAAAGCATTACAAACAACTGAATTCAACTACTCATAACATCCTTAAAACACTTTAGACTTAGATGCCCATAAGGAAGGAAGGAACACCATTGACCATCCTACTCCAAAGTGAATTAAAATCCTCAAACTTATCATCAAAAGTTCTATTATTTAATTCCAAGCCTAAGACCCAACAGAAAGCCATACATAATTATGTTTACTTTTACTTGGAATATTGGAAAAATTATTACGTAAACTAAAAGAGTGGCAGTTGATTATCAGACTGAAGAACTATGATACATGGTGTAGTTCAGTGACTATATCAGGCTTATCTGTATACAGTTCCATATAACCCTTTTTGTGATTCCTTTTTGGTGCATGTATATTAAGAACCTTTCTCCGACTACTTCTTTGGGGGATATTCGCCCCCTTGAATGGCATATTACTTAACCTCTAGTGCCCTAAGTTTCACATTCACTGCGTGAACTCAGGACCTCTTCATATGGACCTGGCTATGCTGAAAATACTAATGGAAAGTTACTTTACTTTTCCTTTAACTCGGATGTCCTGAATTCATCCAGTATCTTGTGTTTAACATCAAAATGATTATTTTCTCCTGCATTCGACGAGAGTGCATATAACATGGTGATGTTTAAACTGAGTTTCTATTAAAGAAATATTTGATTTGGGCTTTTTATGTTGAACTTGGGGGATTAATCAATCTGCTATTCATGTAAGTCGACAATGAAATCGAAACATGGTTGATATCAGACATTTAAAGAAACCTGCAATATGCTATAAGATTAGCATACATCATACTTACTGAATCTGCTTTGGGTATGTGGATCTCTTTAATGATGCAGACACAATTGATGTTAGACATTTGATAAAACTAGCAGTTTTGCAACAATGGATTAATGATTACTTGATTAGTATTTCCTTTATAACAGGAACTTTCTTTATGTTATGGACTTTATATGCATGATCTGTGTTTATTCATGACTGTGTTAGTAATTTGCCTCTGTAGTGGTCAGGGAAGAGAGGGGTCCATATAGTGACCCTCAGCACCCCTATTTTTATGAGGAAGAAGATGTGTGGATGGCACCTGGCTTTATTAACCAGTTTTATGAAGTAAGTTGAATTTAATTTTAAGTAGTTGCAATATGTCTTGGCTTGTCCATGGGCATCACGAGTAGAACTTTATTCTGCAGGTACCTGATTATTGGAAAACATATGTGCATGAGGTAGATGAGGAGAGGCAAATGTGGTTAAACTCCTTTTATAAAGCTCCACTGCGATTGCCTATGCCTGCGGAGCTTGAATACTGGTGGTCAAAAGGTTTTATTCTCTCTTAAATCACTATTTTGTTCCATTTCCATCTCCCTCTTACTCAACCCCCCTTCTCAGTTGGGGATATTGCTCTTGCATGCCAAGGCCTATACCAAAGAGCCCTCATGTTCGATTAATGAGTTATTCCTTCATTCTTTTCCACTTTGGTATATGAATAATTTATTGCTTTCTTGAATTGTTACATTTGCATGATCAGATCAGACTCCAGAATTTGTTCTCATTAACAAGGAACCAGAGCCTGATCCTGAAGATCCATCAAAGCTTATTTATACTGAAGATCCCCTAATTCTACACACACCAACTGGACGATTAATCAATTATGTTGAGGACGAGGAGCATGGAGTTCGGTTATTTTGGCAGCCACCTCTTAAAGAAGGGGAAGACGTGGACCCAGAGAAGGCCGAGTTCTTACCCCTTGGTTTTGATGAATTTTATGGTCGAGGAATGACTGAAAAGAAGGAAAACATATGGGTGCGTATTGTATCTGGCATTGAAAATGCATTGAAGCCAACATTTGACAAATTAGAGAAATGGACTGAAGAGAAGAAGAAAGAGAGTCAGATGAAGATGGAGCTGATCGAAAAAGAACTTGAGCTAATAGAAGCAGAATTGTGTCTTGAAGAGGCCATTGAAGAGATGGAAGAGGATTTGAAGAGGAAAGAAAAGGAGGAAGAGAAAAAGGGAGAAATGGGTTCGCAGGAGGGAGAAGATGCAACTTCAGTGATCAACCAAGACGAAAAGGCTTCAATTGAAGAGGAAGAAGATGAAGAAGAGGAGGAGGAGGACGAGGATGATGTTTCACCATCTAGTTTTGGGTCTGTAACTGAAGATCAAGACCGAAGAAAGAATGACCAAAAGGGAAATAAACCTCGGAGTGCACCATTTTCTTCATCTTCATTATCATTTGCTTCTAGCAGCCTTGTTTCGGGGGTAAGTTCTCTTTCTTGTTTTCTTTCCTTTTAGGTTCTTCAATTCTATGACAGCTTCACAAAGAACTCGGGTTCAGTTTCCGGGGAAACTTGTCTTATTTGGATACTTCTTTTTTTATACAGATTATAAAAGCTCCCCCGATTGTATAAATAGAACCGACTTTTTCAATCATCATTCATTTCACTGATTAATACTATTTCTTAAATGGACCTGTAATACAAAGTTTGTTACCATATCTTTGTTTCACGATTTATGGATCAACTAAGAAAATGCAATTTCCACAAATAGAAGCCTGTTATACATGCGTAGTCAGTTATATAAAGAATTTTGTCTAAAAGTCAAATGGGTTTGTCATTGATAGCAAACACTGAATTTTGTGTTCAGAAAGGTTGTTTCTTTATTCCATTGATATTATGCAGGTTCCTTCCAGAATACTACAATCTCTTTTGCCTCCAAGAAAAGGTAGATCAACACGCGAGGCGATTCCGCGCACAAGTGCTGATGACCATAGTGGCTGTTCGGTTTTGGTTAGTTCCGTGAGTTTCCCCAGGGTGCTAAACTCGAAAGGAAGTCTGAAAGCCATAAGGCAAACGGAATGGAAATCCGAAGCCAGAATCGGCCGAAATAGTAAGAAATCACTGCTACATTCGGCGTCTCAAAGTCTTTTGCATAGTTCTACTTCTTTAAGCTCCAGAAGGAGCCAAAAAGAGCATAGAAGGTCCCTGAATATGAGTTGGCTGTATGAGGCGACAGAGGAAACCAAAGGTAACATATTGTCTTTGCATACACCAATTCATTACTTGGAACCATATGGAGATACTGTTAAAAAATAGCCTTAGTTGTATTGTTTTGTATGTTGGTTTTGAGAGCATTTTTGTAGGGAACTCATTTGATTGAGTTGGGTTTGTTTTTGTTATTGAAACACACTTTAATAAAATTTAATGATTTTTTCTTGTCATTCTTACATTGGGAGGAGTTCGGTTAATCGAATCCATTCCCCAGAAGAATTGATGGATGGTTTAAATTTAAACGCTACTGCGTGAAGCTTCTGCCAATATTTACTTTTTAACTTTGAAATTTTCGAGTGCAATCAAATACATTTGGGTAGTTTGGTTGGTATAAGTTAAAATGATTATTGTAATTTAATTACTTGTAAATTAAATACCAGTAAAATATAATTGTCTTGTTTTTTTGTTGGGAATTGTAATCTATGAAATGATGAGTGTCAAATGTCAATTTAGGATGGATATGTTTAATATAGGATAAATTTTGTTATAAGTTTATATTAATAACAAGAAGTAACTGAAATGCCCTTTCAATTATATTATGTAAAAAAATATTTTGACTTGCAATCGTAACAACAATTTTAATTATATTTGATAAATATTTCAAGAAATTAATAATGCTAGATTGAACTTTAATAGAGTTAAATTAAATTATTAAAAATGAGAGAAACCGTAAGAGAAAAAAGTGATATTTGTTTTATTTCATATAAGAGTACGAAAGTAAGTTGGTGTAATATTAAGATTGCAATTTCATTGTAAATTAGAATTGTTCTCATTTTCTAAAAATTGTAAACTAGCATTGCATCTTAAGTTAAGGATTATTTTAAACAAATATAGTAATTTAATTACAAGAAAGTTTCAAATGAGGATATCACTAACCAAACATGTGTTTAGCGATTCAGATTTAGCAATTGATCACAAATAGGTCATTAAAAAAAATCTCAAAAATGATCACAAGTATAAAAACATAAAAAATAGTCAATGCACGCGTCGAAAAATAAGGGCTAAAAAAGTTTTTGGTGCCATTAATGGAAATTTACTCCAATTGTCAATTATATAAATAAATAGTAGATAATTAAATTATACATGGAGTATATTTTGAATATACGATATATATTATATAAATTTTTTAAACACTGAACTCTAATTTCACAGCTCAGGACTTGTTATTTCACAGCTCAGGGCTTGTTTTATGACGCCGATTTTTTAAAAAAAAAAATTAGGAGTGATTATTTTTTATTTTTATTTTATCTTTAATCATAATTTTTAAAGTGATTTATTGTTAATGTTCTCCCGAGGCTACTCTAATGGAAGGTTTAGACTAGATCTTCACGGTGCAATGAGCTACCGATGGACCAAACTGGGCTCAGAGGTTCAACATGTGGAGTTGCTTTTGAACATTCTAGACTAATGTTGAATGTCTGGAAATCATTCAAGATTTCAATGTCTTTTCTTTTTCTCGTTTGAGAAAGAGAGATAATGGAAGTTGTCAATGTCTTGCTCTTTAGGCTAATTGTAGATAAATATAAAGAAAATGTTAAACATGTCTTATGGGGGAGTCATGAAGTTTTAGATTTCCTTGAGAAACAGTTCTGTTGTTTAGGGGTCTACAACCGTCCCGTTCTGAAAAATCATCTTGAATTGAGCGTGACGGGATGGGACAATATTTTTTTGTCCCGTCCTGATTTTTCATAAATAATTCATATTTTTTTTAAATTTGATCCTTAATTTTTTAATTTCAACCCTTAATTTTTAATTATTAACCTTTTAATCTTTTAAACTTTAAACCAATTTTAATTTTTAACCTTTAATTTTTTACCGAAAATACCCGCCCCGTCCTGTCTTGTCCCGTCCTGACCCCCGTCCCGTCCCACTCAGGATTTTCCCTCAACACAGAATGGGACGGGACTTAAAACAATCGTCCTGTCCTGATCAGGAAGGGACAAAAAGTCTCAAAAACTGTCCCGTGCACCCCCTACTACGTTACCTAATTTTCTCCAATTCCAAACATTAATAAAAAGTTTCCAAATATTTGTTTTATAAGAATAATTTATTATATAATTAGAATTTTGAACCTAATTCGAATAGGTTCATTTTTGGATTTGAATTCTCTACAGTTGGGCTTTCACCGAAGAAATAGTTAGATCTAGTTCGTTCAACTCGATCTGAAAAGATCGAATTCTTTAAGAAAAAAATAAAAAATAAAAAATTAATATTTTAATTAAAAAACAGTTAAATCAAACAAATTACAGTTTACGTCGTTCCTGATAGACCAAGATCACATATGTACTCATGTTTCAAATGTAAATGCATAAGAACCAAACAAAATGTCATGAGAAGGACAGAGAGTGACATTGAAACTCACAAACTTCAAGTCTTGAAATGTATTTGGATTGAATGTGTCTTTTCCACTTCAATTATTCATGGAAAAAAAACCCACTTTTACTTCCGCCTGCTTATCTTTTCCATGAGTGATTCAAGAGGTAGATGTTGTTTTTTTATTCAAAATTTTACTAAAAATAATAGTTTAAGTTTTATTATCTCAGTTCATCATTCTTTCTCTCTTTTTTCTATATTATTTCAATGCCAATATCGAAGAAATTCCATTTTATTATATTCTTTTGCATCACAACCTTAATCGATAACAACAGTATATTGTTTTAAACGTATTTATTAATAATTTTTATAATTATTCATTAATATAATTTTTTATAGAATTACAAAGAATATATAATTCAAGTATATGATTTATCGACAAACATTATATTCTCATAGGATATTTTTTGAAGTATATCAGTGTTCAACTCATTTTAAATATATCGCTACACATTTTGAAATATCTCAAAATACTGTAAGGTACAGAGTGATACTTTAGATTTTCCTGTTTTTATATTTACATAATTGTAATAAATTAGCAGTTTTTTTAGTTGAACACAAAGTTGTATTATTCACAATTTTTTTAGTTGAGAGAAAATAGTCTTTTAGATTTATAGGATAAGTTGAGGTACCATGTAGGATAACTAAGTAGCTAGAAAGAAGAAGAGAACTCTTATAATTCACATTTGTTGAACTCCCAACTTACAATTTGTTAGCCTCTCTTTCTATCTTTGAATGGTCTTTCCTTTCCTTTGATACTATGATTTGAGGAGCCGTGGTGGTCCTCCGCAAGTGTGAGGCCAGAAACATTTTCAAAGAGGCAAAATATTTTCTCAAATCCCTATTTGGCATATACCAAGTAATTTTCAGATTTTGAGGGCAACAATACATTATTGAGTAATTTTAGAAAAAATATAAAAATTAATACATATAATTAGAAAGTTCTATCTATTCTACTGAGTAGAGGTTTGGTTTTAAATCTCAATACGTGAAATATCCCATACTAGTAAGTGTCTTAACTGATCTAAGTCTTAAAGCGGATGAGCACATTGACATATCCACATGGCTGAAAGGGATTTCAACCAATTATCAGGAATTCATTCCACCCTACAAGTTATATGAAATTTGTCATAAATTTGACTTGACCTCTCAATAAAGAAGGAATTTTCAAGTTGCAAACCTCTTGTAAACCAGCATGACATGGACAACGATCGAGCCTGTTGTAGATGCACTGAATGAATGCTAACAAAGAATCAAGTCAAGAGTATGACAAATTACGTCAATTTCTCCATATTATAGGCAAAATATATCCTTCCTAAGATTGACTCAATTAGAGATTTTTTGCTCTTTGTTAATAGATGAGATTTCACCTAATTAATTAGGTGACTCAGCGTGAATTTTACAAAATAATACAATGCGATGAAAAAAATGTAAAAACTGATGTGTAAACATCATCTAAGTATATGGTTTGTTAAATACGAGTTCAAATTGTTAAAGTGAGTAGTTTGTTTATTTCAGTTACTTGTTATTAGAGGGTATATATATCTTTTCCGGCTTTCTAGTCGTTAGAGCGATTCTCTCTATATAAACCTTTAGTTCTTTTCTGTTTTAGTATTAATGAGCATTTTGATTTGTTTTGTTCATCTTCTTCCTCTCTCGCACTCTTCTTCTTGCTTCTCTTCTCTTTCTTCTTCTTATCCTGTAATTCTTCATGATATCAGAGCCTTCGAGACAAACATCATAAGCTATGACAAATCTTGTTGAAAACCCAACCACCAAAGTACAAGAAAATTCACAAGTCCAAATTGTTTCTCAAACTCATTCTCAGACCACCACTCAAACTCTTCCTCTTCATCCTCTTCACAAGACAGTGGCACTCAAAACCCCCTCATGCCCATCTCCGAGGAAGTAACTCAATCTCCTACTTCCTCCCATTCACCCATTTTCATACTGTCTAACATTCACAGCCTGATCTCGATCAGCTTTGATTCCTCCAACTTCTTTCTGTGGAAATATCAAATTACCGCCATTCTTAAAGCTCATCAAATCTTTGGCCACATAGACAGATCAATAAAATGTCCATCAAGATTCTTAAAGAATCCAAACAGCGAAGAAACATAGACTAGAAACCCACTATATGATTAGTGGGTGGCTCAAGACCAAGCGTTAATGACTCTCATTAACACAACCCTGTCACCAATGACTCTCGCGTATGTGGTAGGCTGCAAGACTTCAAAGGAGATCTGGGAATCAATCCTATGACACTTTTCTTCTACAACTTAAGTTCGATCTTCAGTCCATCTCTAAAAAGGCTAATGAGAAAATCGATACCTATGTTCAACGCATCAAAGATGTAATTGACAAACTGTCTGTTGTTTCTCTCTAGATTGAGAATGAGGATGCTTTAATTTACACTATCAATGACCTTCCCAATGAGTATAACACCCTTAGAATCTCTATTAGAACTTGGTCACAACCCATGTCTTTGGAAGAACTTCATGTTCTTCTAAAGTCAAAAGAACACTTTCTTGAGCAACAAGATAATTTAGTTCAAAATATTGCATTTCTGGCCAATTTCAATGCTAGAGGATCTAAAATCTAATAGAGGTAGGGGTGGAAGAAATTTTTGTGGAGGAAGAAACAATAATGGTAGATTTGGTCAAGGTAGGGGTAAAAGATCACTGAATTGGAACACTCCCCCCCATGCCCTCCCTTCTTGGTGCACCTTCTCAATTTGTGAAAACTAATCAAGGTTTCAATCAAGATATCAACAATGGCCTTCAGAATAATAAGGTGCAGTGCCCGATTTTCCAAAAGCTAGGGCATTCAACAATTGATTGTCATCACAGACTCAATTTTTCTTATCAAGAGAAAGACCCATCTTCCAAATTTTCTACAATGAAAGCTATGAACCAAGCTTATCATCTCAATGAATTACAAGTATGGCTCATTGACACTGGGTACAACACCCACCTTACACATGGCATGAACAACTTTGTCAACACTTCAGAATATAATGGGGATGAAACTGTCTCCATTGGCAATGGCCAGTCACTACCACTAGAAAAAGTGTTTTGTGTCCCTCAATTATCTACTAATTGTCTCTTTGTCTACCAGTTTTGTTTAGATAATAATTTTTTTTATCTTTGATGCTCTCCTTTTCTAGATCCAGGACAATGCAACATGACACATATAACATAAAGAGGCCAATGTCAGTAGACTATACCCCATTCCCTCATCTATAACTAAAGCTAATGTGGCCTATCATCATTCAAGGACTTCAGATCTCATTTGGCATTTTTGGTTTAGTCATCCTTCTTCTCAAGTTGTAAGACAGATTTTAAGTAGATCTAATATACCTTTCTTTTCCGACTTCTGAATCTATTTCTTTATCTACTCTTTCCCTTATTCACAGTGATGTGTGGGGTCCCTCTCCCACAACATCCTTTCTTGGTCATAGATATTATGTGATTTTCATAGATGATATGTCAAGATTCACTTAGTTCTTTCTCATTTCCAACAAATCTGATGTGCTTCTTATTTTTAAATGGTTTAAACCTTTTATAGAGAACATGTTCTTTATTAGAATTAAAACTCTTCGTACTGATGGGGGTGGTGAGTTTACTAGTAGTTTTTTTGAAACATACCTTAAAGATAATGGCATTTTCCATCAAAAGACCTGTCCTTATACCCCTCGACAAATGGTGATGCTAAGAGGAAACATAGGCACATTGTTGAGACTAGCCTCACCATTATGAATCATGCATATGTTCCGCTTAATTTATAAAATTATGCCTTTACTACATTTTTCTACTTAATTAACAGGATGCCTAGTGCTGTCCTTAATCATATTTCTCCATTTGATAAATTATTTGGCACACTTCCAGATTATAAGCAATTAAAAGTTTTTGGATGTGCTTGTTATCTAAGCCTCAGACCTTATATGAAGATGAGTTTTATCCTACGTTTGTTCAATGTATCTTTCTTGGCTATATAATGAAAAGGGTTACTTATGCTATAATAAAACTACCAAGAAAATTTATACCTCTAGACATGTTGTGTCTGATGAGGGTGTGTTTCCTTTTGCCTCTTTCACTACCTTATCTACTAATTTACTTTCTTCTAATAGTTCTCAATCTGCTGATGACAATTCTATATCTGTGTTACCTTTTCTGCAATCTTTTGTGTAAACTTCTGATACTCAACAAGATGCTGGAACTCTTGATTTTATTCATAATAAAAATAACACTGTTGAATCTTTGCCTATTGGTAAGTCCTTTTCTGTTATTTACCTTATGTTGATACTCTGCATAATTCTGATTCTACTGTGATAGATTCTGGTATACATGCTTCTGCTCCTCCTAGTTATCCTGACCATAATGACTTGCATACTGAGCATCATTCTCATACTGATAAAGTTTCCTTGCCTATTGGTTATAGTCCTTGTGAGTATACTAAAAATACTACTTTGTCTGTTTCTTTTCCTGATATCTCTTATGCTTTGACGATTGACTTGCCTATAGCTGAAACTAGTACATCTTACATACAACCCAGTATCCAACCTCATCACCCAATGCAAACTAGATCCAAATATGGTATTTCTAAGAAAAATGCTTTAGTTGCCTCTGGTTCCACTACTACCTCTTCCTCTTCCATTGAACCCACTTTTTACACCTCTGCTTCTAAACAACCTGTTTGGGTTTAAACTATGTAAAGTGAGTATAATGCTATCTTATCCCAAAACACCTGGACAATTGCCACTCTCCCTCCACATAAAAATCTGGTTGGATGCAAATGGGTGTACAAGTTAAAGTACAACCCTAATGGTACTGCGTCTAGACATAATGCTTGCTTAGTTGCTAAAGTCTATCACCAACAACCTGGCATGTATTTTGAAGAGACTTTTAGCCTTGTTATCAAGAAGCCCACCATTAGGATTCTTCTTTCCTTGGCTGCTACATATGATTGGCCTTTAAGGCAATTAGATGTCAAGAATGTCTTTTTACATGGCTCCTTGACTGAGGATGTTTATATGAGTCAACCACATGGATTTATTGACCCTACTCATCCTAATTTTGTTTGCAAACTCAACAAATCCTTATATGGTTTGAAATAGGCTCCTAAAGCCTGGTTTGAAAAATTTACTAGCCATCTGTCTTCTATTGGTTTCACTAGTTCACATTTAGACACTTCCTTATTTATGCATGCCATTTCTTGCTCCATTACCTATATCTTGCTTTATGTAGATGATATAATTATAAGTGGAACTAATACTGCCTATATTGATAGAATTGTGCATCAAACTTTTGAGGTGACAGATTTAGGTGATTTAAGGTATTTTTTAGGCCTAGAAATCAATAGGAGTTCTAATGAGATTTTTGTGAATCAACATAAACATGATAGAGATTTGCTTCTTAAAGCTAGAATGCTTTGAAGCCAAACCTTGTACTTCACATTGTTCCACTAAATCACAACTTTATAGCAACACTGGTTCTTCTTTTCCAGATGTTACATTATATAGAAGTATAGTAGGCTTTCTCCAATACTTGACATTCACTAGGCCTGACTCATGCTTTGTTGTTAATAGATTGTGTCGATTTATGCACTCACCCATTACAACTTATTTTGTAGTTGTCAAACAAATTTTGAGGTATGTTCTTGGCACTATTACTCATAGGCATTCTTTTCAGACCTGGCTCTTTTATTATGCAGGCATATTGTGATGCCGATTAGGCTGGTGTCCCTTCTGATAGAAGATCCACATCTAGTTTTGTGATTTTTCTTGGACAAAATGCCATTTCTTGAAGTGCTAATAAGCATGCAACC
The DNA here is from genome assembly GCA_003255025.1 of Datisca glomerata. Lineage (NCBI taxonomy): Eukaryota > Viridiplantae > Streptophyta > Magnoliopsida > Cucurbitales > Datiscaceae > Datisca > Datisca glomerata. Next base: position 1,458,495 of record QANY01007839.1, read on the forward strand.
GTTACAAGATCTTCCAGAGGCTGAGTACAAATCCTTGGCAATGCAGCAGTTGAGCTATGTTGGTTGAGACAGATTCTCAAAGATCTTCATGTTTTCCAATCTCAGGCTCCTATTCTCTTATGTGATAATACCTCAGCCATAGCCCTAGAATTCAGTCCTTCACGTTCGTACTAAACACGTAGAAATTGACTTCCATTTTGTTAGAGAAAGGGTTATAAGGAAGAATCTTATCGTTTGACATAAACCCTCACAACTTCAAGTTGCATATTTATTCACTAAATCCCTTTCCTCTTCCCATTTTATGTTTTTGAGGGACAAATTTATCCTAAAGCCTAGGATAAGTTTGAGGGGAGATGTTAAGTGAGAAGTTTGTTTATTTCAGTTAGTTGTTATTAGAGGGTATATTTGTATTTTCTGTCTATCTAGCTGTTAGAGCTTTTCTCTCTATATAAACCTTTAGTTCTTTTCTGTTTTAGTATTAATGAGCATTTTGATTTGTTTTGTTCATCTTCTTTCTCTCTCGCACTCTTATTCTTGCTTCTCTTCTCCTTCTTCTTCTTGTTCTATAATTCTTCATAAATATATTAGTTCACCTTAATCAAATTAAATAACTTAGCATTTTATGATTAATTACTAGAATGTTTTATGAAATTTGAGCATGTTATGAGTTCAATTTCGTTTATTAATTATTTACGTGTCAAGGCCATCAAAAAAATTTAAACTTACACGAGAAAAATACTATACACACACGTAGTTTAAGCTGGAGACTAATGATGATTTAATATTTACTGTGACTGATTTGCTTACCTAATCATTCAATGATTTAACTTTTCTACAAAGCGAAGAAAGACACGTAGCCAAGGAATACCAAACTAAACCAAATTTGAAGAGAAAAAAACGTGTGACTAATCCTTTACTTTAGAAATGTATGTTGATTGCTGACTTTTAAACATCGCTCTAAACAAATTTCCTTGTAAGTTGTTTAGGTAAGGTTCTAACTTATGAAACTTATACGTTGTAACATAGCTAATGGATAGTTGAATCCGTTAACATAACCCGTTCGAGATGAAACGTCTTGTTAGTGATATGAAATGAATTTATCATAGAAAAAGGGAAACAAGATAAATTATATTAATTATAAAAACAAACGAAATTCATGCGTGCAGTGTCAGACAGACTAACAAATCAATCTGAGACAGTACAAAACCTATGATAATCAAATGACTAAATCAAAATTGACTAAGTTGAAATGGATTTTAACCTTTACTGATCATATCTTTTATCTCGAGAACATTTTTGTATTGAATTCTATAAAAACAATTAAAAGAATGATTTCGAATTTTAAGAAAAATTGTATTCAGCAACTAGCCATACAAATAATGGAGGGGTGGCCTTCTCAAAGCACATCCATAATATTTTCATTCTATTATTATATTCTAAAACATATACATAAAATTATTGACATAGGACAAATAATGTAACCACTAGGAACTCCAAAAATGGTCTACCCAAGGCAAGTGGGTGACTGTGACTTTTGCCACAATTCTTTTCCACACATGTTATGCTTTTTAGACCCACCTGCCCTATCTTCTGTCTCTTGTTATTCCTTTTTAGTAGCTATTTACTTCCTCGGTTGTAGAAATACTCCCTTTCGCATATGATGTTAGTGGGGACTAGGAGAGAAAAGGAATTTGCTAGCACCATTCACAGTTCATGTGTTGAGTCTTTTGACTGTGTTAACTTTGTACTCTCTGTTATTGTTGTTGTTGTTATTATTATTATTATTATTATTATTATTATTATTATTATTATTGACAAAGTTATAAGTTTAGGAAATTGGTAGTTGGCTTGACTAAAATGAAAAACTTTACGATGCCGGCATTGATGCTGAATTATTGTGATTCTTAGATTATTTTTAGGACAATCTGAGCCATACAAAAGCCTAGCATGTAACAAATTTTTTTCATCAAATACGTACTGAGATTCACTAAATACGTACTGGAGTTCACTAAATATATACTGGGGTTCATTAAATACGTACAAATTGATAATTTTTGGAAGGGTTCACATAATACTTAGTTGGGTTCACCAATTACGTAGTGGAGTTCACCAAATACGTACAAAATAATAATTCTTAGAGGGGTTCACCAAATACGTACTGAGATTTACCAATTATGTACAAACTAATAATTCTTTGGAAGGGTTCACCAAATACGTACTGAGATTCACCAATTACGTAGTGAGGTTCACCAAATACGTACAAATTATTAATTTTTATCGAGATTCATCAAATACGTACTGGGATTCACCAATTACGTACTGAGCTTCACCAATTATATAGTGAGGTTCACCAAATACATACAAATTAATAATTCTTAAAGAGATTCATCAAATACGTACTGAGATTCACCAATTACTTATTGTGGTTCACCAATTACGTAATGGGGTTCACCAAACACGTAAAATTAATAATTCTTAGAAGGGTTCATCAAATACGTATTGTGGTTCACCAATTACCTACTGAGCTTCACTAATTACGTAGTGAGGTTTACCAAATACGTACAAATTAATAATTCTTGGAGGGGTTCATCAAATACGTATTGAGGTTCACCAATTATGTACTGAGCTTCACTAATTACGTAGTGAGGTTTACTAGGGTTTACCAAATACATAAAATCTAATCGCCATATCTAATAGGTGAATCACCTATTTTTAGCTCCTAAACGCCATCTTGAAGGTGCTAATCGCATCGTCAAAGCCAAACACTAGTTTTATATCTCAAATCACCTATTTCATTCCTAAACGCCATGTATAAATAGGCAATCGCCAGTCTCCCTCCCAATTGCCAGTTTTTTTGCGCCTAATCGCCATTTATATGGCTTTAATCGCCATTCTTCATAATCAACCATGAAATTGATATTTTTGTAATTATTTATCGTAGACCGAGAAAATTATTGATGAAAATAGAAAAATTTTGTTATTTCAATGCAAACATTCATGATATTCACTTATTATGTGAAATTAGATTAAATTAATTAAATATTATCGATACAATTGAACACTTATTCATAAACTCGTTAAAGATTGTCATTGATAATGTTGTTGTGCTTTTGTGACAGGTATCGAGCGAGACGAGTTTTCACCATTTATAATTATAGGGCATGATGATATGATGGTCGGCAAATCATATTTATCGGTTTGACGAACACGTATAACCCTCAAGGTCGGATTCTATCTTTAAATAGAACATATCCGCTAAAAGTTTAAAATTGAATGCTGAAATTTGAAAATTTAACCTTCTATTTTATAAATTATAACCCCATAAAATTTGAAAAATAACCCATTTACGTTTTAATATATAAGCATATATATATATATATATAAAACGTAAATAGGTTTAACCTTCTATTTTTTTTATTTATCCAACTAGGTTTTTAAGCATGATAGAGAGTATTGAGACCAAACGCCAGTGTGTCTGGCGTTTGGGGCCCAAACGAGTCCAGCGGGACCCAAACACCCAAAGGCCATAATAACAGGGGTTTGGGGTCCAAACGCGACTAACAGGCCTCAAACACCTGTCTTAAATGATGACTCACCATGTAATGATGACGTTTAGGTCCCCATTATGGCGTTTAGGGCCTCAATACCAACGGTTTTAATGTCTATTCCGACGGTTTTAGTGTCTATTGCGGCGACTTTAGTATCTATTGCAGTGGTTTTAGTCTATTGTGACGATTGCAGTATTTACTGCGGTGCTGTAGTGTCTATAGCGGTGGTTTTAATATTTATTTTTACATACTTGGTCATTTTCATGTACTTAGTCAATTTCATACATTTAATCATATTTTTTATTTTCACATGCACGTAGCATTTTTCAGTGGCGTTTGGCATACATTTACAGTGCGCTTGCTTATTTTCATATACTTAACCATTTTCATACACTTAAATTTTTTTACACTTAGATCATTTCCAAACACTTCATCATGTATTTGTCCATTTTCACACACTTAGCATATTTATTTGCACACATTTAACTATTTTATTCATACACCTAACCTTATATAATTGTGTCTTACATTTATCATTTTCACCCTGATCATTTTAAATTTACTTGGCCATTTTTATTTCTTCACTTAATATATGCTCTTTGTAGAGGTTGTTCCATTTCATCAATTTAGATAAGGCATTGGTGAAGGTCATATGCATGATTGCTCTGTGGAGTAACATAATGTTTTTTGTCTAAAAATTCTTGATTTCTCAATACAAGCATTAACAATTTTCACTTATATTTGAAATTAAATTGAGTACCACTACAAAGGAATATTTCTTCCAATACAAATCCCTTCTAAACACACTTCAAACCTACTTCTATACATCCCTACACAAATATTACACCAGAAAGTAGCAGAACAAGATGCAAATCCCGGTACTTTTTAATGACTACTTCAGTTACACCATTTTACCCTCGGGATCAAGTTGCAATGCGTATCTCATCTCTGGTCTACACTTTCCATATAGAGATCCTTCCATTTCTTCAAGCTCTCTTCACGGACTTCATCATGAAAATCAAAATATGTTAGAATGTTTGGTGACTTAGCCATTTTCACACACTTAACAATTTTCACACTTTTTATTTTCAAACACTTAATTATTTTCACACATTTTCATATACTTAGTCATTTTCATATATTTAGCCATTTTCATACACGCTGCAATTTTCATTCATTCAGTAAATTTTGGCATTTTCATACACACTACACTTAGCCATTTGACAACTTATTCACACACACTTAGTTATTTTCATGCACTTAACCATATGTTTATACACTTAGACATTTTTACATACACTTAGGTATTTTCACATACACTTAGTCATTTTTATATTTTCATACACTTGGTCATTTTACACACTTAGCTAGATTCACACACTTGATCATTTTCACACTCTTAACAATTTTCTTATACTTAGTCATTTTTACAAATTTGTTTATTTTTCACATACTTAACCATTATCATGTACTCAATTATTTTCAAACACTAAGTTATTTTCACAAATTTAACCATTTCATACACTCAGTCATTTTCACACACTTGGTTATTTTCACAAACTTATCCATTTTAATATAATTGTTTGGATACATTTAGTTATTTTTACACACTTTTAACATACAACTACTTACTTCCATGACTCAGTCATTTTCATAACTTAACCAATTTTATACACTTAGCCATACTTTATACACTTATAAAATAAAATGTATGTTGTTTAAGAATTATTCAAAAGTAAAATCATCGATAATTCTTTTTTATTGTATTTATTTGATGTACATCCATGTCTACATGATTCACCAGGCTGGCAGTATGTTTTGAAGCGAGATACAATTATCTTAGAAGAAACAAATGAAAATTTTCAAATTATTTCAACATTTTTCACAAACAAAAATAGTCATTTCCTTGCTTTTCTATATTGTTTCACACTTATCTGGATAATGGTTACTATCAATACATCATTTACTTGGAAGAAGTAGTAAAAAAGAATAAGAAATAGTCATTGCATCTCGGAGGAATACAGTGTTCACTTTTATCTTGTCATTGAAAACTAGGCACGAGTATGGAATCCACCATTTCTGAGCCTTAACTGAGTTTTGAATGTGAAGCAAACATAAGCATATGATTAGAGAAGAGTAAATGGACTACGAATGAGATGATGTAGAGGAAGAATATGCTTTCTATGCAGAAAAAATATAGGGCTAAAAGAATGAGATGATGTAGAGGAAGAATATGCAATCAGGATTCAAGAATGTATTGAGTTCACAGGCCATAAAACTGCATCTCACTTATAATGTATTGAATTCACATATAACAAGACAAACCAAAGACCAATACACTAACCACACAAATCAACAAGAATCAACTCCCAATTGCTCTAGGAAAGAAGTAGATCAACATGCTAGAAGAACAAATAATTCTACTAGCCACAACTATTACAAAATTAGAAGCATAAAACAAGTAGAAAATAGAACGTAGTCCTAATACAGACTCAATCATGGAGAACTAGATCTCAATTAACTTGCAACTCCCTTTCTAGATCAGAGAGGGGCTCTCTAAATCATTTAAACAGTGTATCACTAACAATATCAATAACCATAATAGATAAAAGCCTAACATAATTATATTTACCCAAAAACAGTCAACAATTTCTCTCCTTCCAGGCCAAATAAATGACAGCAGTAAAAACATGTTTAAGGATATTAGATTTAAGACTTTTGCCTCAGGTATGAGCAGCAAACTAGGTAAGTAGATGGATTTAGCTGTTACAGATGGATTCACTTTGCATTTCCTTATTAACATAGTCCAAATCTGGCCCAGTCTCTCTGATGATGATTGAGTTCATATATATATATATATATATATATATATATATATTGAGTAAAAATACATATTCATCCAAATAATAATTAGATAGATGAAGTCCTCTAGCGTAATTTGTCATATATGAAATACCTCTTTCTTTTTGTCCAAAAACAAGATTAAACATACCTATAATGATTTACTAAATTACTTTTAATTTACCATTAAGTATATATAATACGTTAGGTCTTACAAACATTATACGCCTAGCTAAAATTTGTATATACTAAAACAAATATTTTATTTTAGAAGCTTATCTTTGATAAAGTATTCTTGAAGGGAATATCATATGTGTGTATATATATGTACATGAATTTTCATGTATAATATCAAGAAAATGACGGCCATGAATTTAGTTACTTGATAGCTATCAATGACATGAACAACAACCATTAAATTAGCAGCGGCAATGAGCCATTCAGGTCTTTTTAGATTCATGATAACATTATCATCAACATCTTAGCCAATAGCCCAATAGCCAATGAGAGCCACAAGGAAATGACAAATAACATTGATGAAATAAGCACCAACTTCACCTTTCCACAAGGGAATTTTTGAAGGCTTATCAGGAGTAGAAGGAATTGTGTCTTGAATCTCTAAAGCAACAACATGACCAGCAAATGCAAATGAGATTTAACCTAATGCATTGAATACTCTGAACATGTAATGTAATCAGTTGTACTTGTGCTTTTGCATGCATAACTCACATTCTCTATTCTTGCTCTGTTCAAACACCCCACCCATGTTATTGTTGAATAGCTACACACATAATAAATTTATCTCTGTTTAATTTTTTAATAAATTAATATTATAAAAGAAATAAACCATATCTTTACGTAGTATAGGTACTATAATATAATCTCTTATACATGAGTACTATGTATTATCTTTGACATTAATCTTTCCACATATTCATAAAATTAGAGTAACAGGTGCATCAACCTGAGAAAGTAATATACCTAAGGGTATACAGCTCATACTAATAACCAATGGATCCATACTAGAGAAGGGGATTGAGGGCATTCATCTGTTTATTGTAAAGTAAATACTATGTATCACCAAAGTAATCAAGTAATGATTATGAACAACCATAATGTAAGTTAATAAAATTCAAGGATCATTGATTTACTAGATATATTTTGATAGGGGAATACATTTCCCTGAACAAAGGACTAGGAAATTTTAACGTTCCATGGTATATTACATCATTTTGTTCTTATGTAAATTTTAAGGAAAGAAACAGAATATATCTATAAACATTGAGAAGTAGCTAACTATATGGGATAAAAGATCGAAGGATTCCATCTTTCATACAATAAAACTACACCAAATAAAATGAGCAATAGAATATTAATGAATAAAATGAATTTTTAACGACTTCACCACCAAACAATAACAGCAAAAAAAAATTTAATATCCATAAAAGGAAATCGAAGTTACAAAATCTCAAGAATCTCAAATTTCCTAACATCATCACCAAGAAAATGGGATAACAAAATGGTTATCCATTAATGCTACGCCAATAAGCGCAAAACAAAACAAGTGGGTTTTCTCACCGTTCTACCATCGATGGAGTGTTTGTCCTGGAGAACCCGATCAAGACAGAGAGATATGAGAAGACAATGAACCCAAAACCTCTGGGTCTACCATTAATCTTATCCCTCATCACAACGGTCTGCAAAACGTCCACATAGTTTATAAAGTAGTCCTTGAGCTTGTCCTCAGAAGTCTCCCATGAAATCCCACCAATGAAAAGCTTTCCCTGATTTGAAATCATGGAGTTTTCAACGCTAAAGACGATGAAGCTAGGGTCTTCTTCTTGATCGGTGTGGGAGCTGGAACCTCAGCTGGGGGAGATGCGAGTAGTGATGGTGTTGGCACTATTGGAGGAGGAACCATCTCTGGTAGAGTTGCTGAAGGTAGAGTAGCGGGCAGAGGTTGATGAGTGTGTTTCGCACCCATATTTTAGATAATCTTAACTTTAACTTTAATTGTTCTTTGATTTTAATTGTTTGATTTATGTTTATTTTATTTCTATCTTGTAGGTTTGATATTCAATTGCATTTAGATTGATTCAGAAAAATTTGGAAGTTAAAATTCAGAAAATAACCAAAAGAAGGAAACTGGGTAGGAGAGCCAGCGTCGCCACACTGGAAGTACAGAACGCCAGCATCGCGGCGCTGGTGCGCGATAGATTGGCCAGCGCGACGACGCTGGCGCAATTTTAATTTTTTATGATTTTTTGGCTCCAATCTAATCCTTGATGAAACCTAGTGTATAAATATAATATTTTAATATTCTTAAAGGGCTCTTTGGATGTGAGAGGTAGAGGAAAAAGCTTTTTAGAGAGTAAATGAAGACGAACCCAACCGAGAGACGGATCTCAACTTCAATTTATCCTCAAATCTAATTTTCTCTTCTATTTTCCTCTATGTTCATGAATATTATTAGGATATCTTCTTATTATAGTATGTTCAAAATTTCTTATCTAGGGCTATGACGCAACCAAACCATGGTTGTTCATAAATTTTGATTTTTAATTCAATCGATGTTTATTTAGTATTATTGAGTGTTATAATCCATTCTTAATGCTTGTGATTGTCTGGCCAACTATTGCATGATTTTGGATTTAATTCTGAGACTGAGAAATGATGATTGAATCTGCTATTTGTTTATAACACCATTAGAATTTCATAAGTTAGAGATAATTATGAATCTGATGTAGCAACTATAATTTCTTGTGCTTAATGAGTTTCATTATATTGAATATTGACAGAGATGTATGATTCATATTGATGATTCATTATTATCGATGCTTGAGAAAGATTGATAATTATATTAAAACAATTCGGTATCAATGTTCTGAAAAAACGTTAATTGATTGAGAATTGAAAATTAGAGCATGTTTAGTTTGGTACAATCAAAAACCCTAGAGCTTTTAACTATTCAAATTTTATCTTTGTCAAATCTTTATCGTTTTAGTTTACTTAGAATTTTAGTTTAGTTCAAAATCCTAACTTTTCGTCATTCTCAAGTAGAAATCCAAGTTTTGGAGTGTTTGATGAGTGTGTTTTACACTCATATTTTGGATAATATGAACTTTAATTTTAATTGTTCTTTGAGTTTTATTGTTTGATTTATGTTTATTTTTTTTTTATGTTGTAGGTTTGATATTCAATTACATTTGGATTGATTTGGAAGTTAAAAATTCAGAAAAATCACAAAAAGAAAGGAACTGGGCAGAGGGCCAGCGTTGCGACGCTGTCTTCCCAGCGTTGCCATGCTGGAAGTACTAAACACCAGCATCGCGGCGCTGACTTCCCAGCGTCACAACGCTAGCGAGTGACAGATTGGCCAACGTATCGACGCTGGCGCGATTTTAGATTTGTTTTGTGATTTTTTTGCTCCAATCTAATCCTTGACGAACCCTAGTGTATACATACAATATTTTAAGATTCTTGGAGAGCTATTTGGATATGAGAGGTAGAGGAGACAGCTTTTTGGAGAGGAAACAAAAATAAAATATGAGTGTGTTTCACACTAATATTTTGGATAATATTAACTTTAATTTTAATTATTGTTTGAGTTTTATTGTTTGATTTATGTTTATTTATGTTTTTATCTTGTAGGTTTGATATTCAATTGCATTTGGATTGATTTGGAAGTTAAAAATTCAGAAAAATCACAAAAAGAATGGAACTGGGCAGGAGGGCCAGCATCGCGATGCTGTATTCCCAGCGTTGTCACACTGGCAGTATAGAATACCAGCATCGTGGCGTTGACTTCCCAGCGTCGCAACGCTGGCGAGTGACAAATTGGACACTGGCGCGATTTTAGATTTGTTTTGCGATTTTTTTGCTCCAATCTAATCCTTGACGAACCCTAGTGTATAAATATAATATTTTAAGATTCTTGGAGAGCTCTTTGGATGTGAGAGGTAGAGGAGAAAAGATTTTTGGAGAGGAAACGAAGACGAATCCAGCCGAGAGATGGATCTCAACTTCAATTCATCATCAAATCTAGTTTTTTCTTCTCTTTTCCTCTATGTTCATGAATATTATTAGGATATCTTCTTATTATAGTATGTTCTCAATTTTTTATCTAGGGCTACGACGTAGCCAAACTATGATTGTTCATAAATTTTGATTTTTAACTCAATCAATGTTTATTAAGTATTGTTGAGTGTGTTATAATCTGCTCTTAATGCTTGTGATTATTTGGCTAACTATTGCATGATTTTGGATTTAATACTGAGAGTGAGAAGTGATGATTGAATCTGCTCTTTTTTTATAACACCATTAGAATTTCATAAGTTAGAGATAATTATGAATCTGGTGTAACAACTATAATTTCTTGTTCTTAGTGAGTTTCATTATATTGAATCTTGACAGAAATGTATGATTCACATTTATGATTCATTATTATCGATACTTGAAATATATTGATAATTATATTAGAAAAATTTGTTATCAATGTTCTGAATAAACATTGATTGATTGAGAATTAGAATTTAGAGCATCTTTGATTTGGTGAAATAAAAAACCCTAGAGCTTTTAACTATTCAAATTTTATCTTTGTCAAATATTTATCGTTTAGTTTAATTAGAATTTTAGTTTAGTTAAAAATCCCAACTTTTCATCAGTAGAATTAAGGTTTTGTTAATTTCAATTATAGAAATTTATTACTTAACGACGATAATGTACACTTACACTATAAAAAAATTACAACAAGTTTTTGGCACCGTTGTCGGGGATTGATTGTGTTTATTAATATCGGAGTTAAATATCTTGAATTTTACTTTGAGTCTTATTTATTTCCTTTACGGTTGTTTATTTTTTATTTTTTGAATTTTCATGCGTTCTCTTAGGTGTATGAGAAAAGCTGGAAGCGAGAATTTGATTCCCCTTAATTTAGAATTTAAGAAAACTTGCTGACGTAATAGAGAATTAAGGAGAGAAGCTTCTAAACGATCTGAAGAAACCATGGAAGATGTTCAAGAAAATCTTGAAATCGTGAACAACCAAAATAATCGGGCAATTCAAGATTATGCGATGTCAGTTGTGAATGAGGCTGCATCAGCCATTCAACGCTATATTATTAATGCCAAAAACTTCGAGATTAACCAGGCTATCATTCACATGGTCCAATCAAATCAGTTCAGTGGCTTGCCTAATGACGATCCAAATGTTCACATAACCACTTTCCTCAAAATTTATGAGATATTCAAGCACAATAATGTCTCATCTGATGCAATCAGGCTGAGATTATTCCTATTCTCACTTTAGGATAAGACTAAGAGTTGGTTGAACTCTCTGTCAGCTGGATCAATCACAACTTAGAATGGTCTCTCTGAGAGATTTTTAGCAAAGTTCTTTCCACCAGCTAAAATAGTTAAAATGAGGAATGAGATCACCACATTTTCCCAACATGATATGGAGTCTCTTTATGAAGCATGTGATAGGTTTAAAAAGATGTTGAGAGGTTTCCCACATAATTTCCACACGGAGTTCATGAAGTAGATGCAACATCATGAGGTGCTTTGATGGGTAAAACACATGAGGATGTTTAGTCTTGCTAGGAGAAAGGGCTGCTAATGCTTATCAATGGCCAACTGAGTATAATGTACCAAGAAAGACTCATTGAGTTCATGAAGTAGATGGACTTACTGCCCTCACAGCTCAAGTAGCTACACTTTCAAAACAATTTAGCTCTTTCACTACCGATGCTAGTGTAATTCATGCTTCACGAGAAGTTTGAAATTTGTGCAATGGACCTCATCTTAGTACTGAATGTCAAGCCGGTAATCCCTTTGCTCATTCTCAGTCATAACATGTTAATTTTGTTGAGAAATACAGTAAGCAAAACTACCCATTCTCCAACACTTACAACCAAGGGTGGCGAAATCACCTTAATTTCTCTTGGAAGAATAATCATAATGTGATGAATCCACCAATTGCTACTCAGCCTTAACAGCCTAAAATTTCTATAGAATATGCTATTGCTCAGCTCACAGTTAATACTACTCAATTTATGGCAAGAACAGATGCTACACTTTAGAGGCAAGAAACAAGTATTCAAAGCCAAGAAACCAGTATTCAGAGTCAATGTGCATCTATCCAGAATTTAGAGCTTCAAATGGGTCAATAAAAGAACCTCAGAAGGACACTGTTGAAAATTCTCAGCCAATTGAAACAGAAGTTGAGACAATGGGTGATGATCTTTCCAAGAGCTCATAAAAGAAGGAAGGCAAGCCTAAGTCAAAGCTCTTTCCTGATAATCCTCCACAATATGTTTCACCTATTCCATACCTCCAGCAGTTCCAAAATCAGAAGTTGAACAAGCAGTTTTCTATGTTCCTTGACGTGTTTAGAAAACTACATATAAACATCCATTTTGCTGATTCTTTGGAATAAATGCCGAGCTATGTCAAATTAATGAAGGATATTCTCTTAAATAATAGAAAGCTAGAGGAGTATGAAACAGTTGCACTTACTGAGGAGTGTAGTGCTATCTTGCAGAATAAATTGCCTCTGAAGTTAAAAGACCCTAGGAGTTTTACTATTCCTTACACAATTAAAAATTCATATTTTGAAATGGTTTTATGTGATCTTGGGGCTGGTATCAATTTGATGCCGTATTCAGTTTATAAGAAGCTAGGTCTTGGAGAAGCTAAGCCCACGACGGTATCTTTACAGTTAGTTGATCGGTCTATCAGATATCCATTAGGGATTATTGAGGATGTTTTGGTAAATGTGGATAAATTTATCTTCCCAGTTGATTTTATTGTTCTTGACATGGTGGAAAATAAAAAAAATTCCAATTATTCTTGGTAGACCAGTTTTAACTACGGGAAGAACTCTGATTGATGTACAAAAAGAGGAACTTATTCTGAGAGTGTAAGATGATCAAATAATTTTTAATGTCTTCAAAGCAATCAAACACCCAAATGATATGAAAGTTCTTTGCAGGTGATAGTACAAAATTCAGAGAAGGTAAACCTAGACACCTACCATTTATTAAAAAATACCAGTGTTAGACCTCCACCTTCGGTACACCTTTATGGGAGAAGCATCCACTTTGCTTGTCATTATCTATGTTTCGTTAAATGGTGAACAAGAACACAAGCTGTTGAGGGTTTTGAGAGAGCAACAAATTGTCTTAGGCTGATCAATTTCTGACATAAAGGAAATTCTAAAGTCAGTAGATAATGGGTGAAGCCTGGATGATCATTATGTCTAGCTAAAGACATTAATGCAAGAGCTACTAGGAGGCAACCCCATTATATTTCTATTATTTCTTTTTTTTCTTTTACGTATTTTCTTTTTGTTTTTCTTCAGGTTTTCTAGAAAAAAATTATGGATAAATTTGGCTCATGCATCACGTTCCTCTCAGTTGGAGACAACAAGAACAATGCAGAGACTAACTAGACTGATAGCTCATCATTATTCAGGAAAGTCATCTCTACTTACTCCTTTTACATATTTTCTTTTCATTGAGGACAATGAAAGTTTTTAGTTTGGGGCGGTGGTTTTAATTAAAATTTCATTTTTTGGCGTTCTATTGTTGACAACACTAACACATATGATGAGATTGGTTTTGAATTATTGATAGCTATGAAAAAAATGTTGAATTTGTGTATCGGTGTATGTTTGAATCAAGTGTTGATTTGCATTACACTAGAGAATCCCGACATATTGAGCACCTAGCCTTGAGCGTTTGATTATATATATTTTTTTATTTAGAGAAGGTTTATGTGATTTAAGAAATCATTATGATCTCATAAGAACTCTAGAATCCATTTGATTGTTGTTTGAGGTAAAATTCTAGGCCACACTTCACTTAGGACATGGTTTAGGTCCCGTTTGAGCTTCCATGCCAACCTATGCATGATTATTTCCCTAGTCATCCATGTTGAGCTTACATAGTCATTTTTTATCACCCATGATAACTTTCCAACCTCATAAAAAGCTTCTCTTATTTAGCCTTTTTTACTTATAGTATTTGAATGTTCTAGGAATATGCTTGAAGCTATGACAATTTGGGTGAATGGGAAAAGTTTTGATATATTAAAAAAATGTGAAGAAGTTTGATTTCATAACCTCTTGGACTTGAGTGATTAAGCTCGAAGGGGTGTTTTAACACTTAATAACTTAAGACCAACGGTGCTATTAACTGAAAACACGTTAAGGAAAAGAGAAGCTTAAGTGGATCAAATTAAAAAAAAAGGTTGAGAATTGTTGAATATTTCAAGTGGTGAAATGACAAGTCTAGGGGTGTTACAAGATAAGTTGAGTTAAGCTCGTTGATTCCCAGAATACATGTGTGACTGTGGGTAAAGATTGAGCCAAAATAATATCATTTATCCTACCCTAAACCCTAGCCATACAATACAAGCCTATGAAAGTGCTAATGATCATAAGTGATGTGGTTTGCCTACATTAGTGGAGAGTGGCATGAAAAATTGGTTATAGAGTTCTAATTGATTTATAGATTATTAGATCCACTTTTACAAGACTTGATTGCATAAACTCATATGGGTTTAAGAGATTTGACGACTTAAGGTGACACACACACACTCGGGACTTTTCAAATTGTAATGTAAGTTGGTAATTGTTTTAAACCCTTAAATGATCATAATTCAGAAGTTTTTCTTAGGTTATCATTATTTTAGAATTTCTGAGGCAAATTTAGTTAGTAAAACATACCACGTCACTCTTTCTTTAGCTTTTCAGAATTAGTTTTTATTGTTTTTCTTGTATATTTTTTTGTCTTTTGTTTTGTTTTGTTTTGCTCGAGAACTAACAAAAAATTAAGTTTGCGGTATTTGATAAGTGTGTTTCACACTCATATTTTAGATAATCTTAACTTTAATTTTAATTATTTTTTGACTTTTATTGTTTGATTTATGTTTATTTTTATTTCTATCTTGTAGGTTTGATATTCAATTGCATTTGGATTGGTTTGGAAAGATTTAGAAGTTAAAATTTTGGAAAAATCACAAAAAGAATGGGATTGGGCAGGAGGGCCAGTGTCGCGACGCTGTCTTCCCAGCGTCGGCATGCTGTCAGTACAAAATGCCAGCGTCGCGGGGCTAACTTCCCAGCGACGCGATGCTAGCGAGTTGACAGATTGGCCAGCGTCGCGACGCTAGATCCCACCTTCACGACATTGGCGCGATTTTAAATTTGTTTTGTGATTTTTTTGCTCTAATCTAATCCTTACGAACCCTAGTGTATAAATATAATATTTTAAGATTCTTGTAGGGCTCTATGGATGTGAGAGGTAGAGGAGAAAATTTTTGGAGAGGAAACGAAGACGCGGGAGACGGATCTCAACTTCAATTCATCCTCAAATCTAGTTTTTTCTTCTCTTTTCCTCTATGTTCATGAATATTATTAGGATGTCATCTTATTCTTGTATGTTCTAAATTTCTTATCAATGGCTACAACGTAGCCAAACCATGATTGTTCATAAATTTTAATTTTTAATTCAATCGATGTTTATTCAATATTATTGAGTGTTATAATCCGTTCTTAATGCTTGTGATTGTCTGGCCAACTATTGCATGATTTTGGATTTAATTCTGAGACTGAGAAATGATGATTGAATCTGCTCTTTGTTTATAACACCATTAGAATTTCATAAGTTAGAGACAATTATGGATCTGATGTAGCAACTATAATTTCTTGTGCTTAATGAGTTTCATTATATTGAATCTTGACATAGATGTATGATTCATATTGATGATTTATTATTATCGATGCTTGAGAAAGACTGATAATTATATTAGAAAAATCCGGTATCAATGTTCTAAAAAAATGTTAATTGATTGAGAATTGAAATTTAAAGTATGTTTAGTTCGGTGAAATCGAAAACCCTACAGCTTTTAACTATTCAAATTTTATTTTTGTCAAATATTTATCGTTTAAGTTTAATTAGAATTTTAGTTTAGTTAAAAATTCTAACTTTTCGTCATTCTCAACTAGAATTAAAGTTGAGTTAATTTTAATTATTAATATCAATCAATCATGTGGACGATACTCTATTTTTATAAAAATTTATTACTCGACGATGATAGTGTACACATACACTATAAAACAAAATCGCAACATAGGTGTTGCAGGTAGTGATGTCGCTCGAGGAGGTGAAGCTGGAGGAGGAGAGCTCACTAGAGGAGGATTTAACGGTGTAGGGACGGAGACTGTGGGAGGTGTTTCCAGTTAGTTAGCCCCAACGATAACAGAGCTAGAGCCTTCGTTCTAAAGGATGTTCGCGTGCCCTAGATTTGAAGTTGAATGAGAGAAATGAGGAAAGGGGAAGGGGGAAGTTGAAGAAGCAGATGAGAGTGGGCTAAATATTGAACCGGTAACCCACTCCTTAATCAATCTAAAGCTGGGATTAACCTGGCATAATCAAACAGCCAGGATTAATCCTAGCATCAATGCTGGGAAAAACTTCCCAGCATTGGAGATGGATCTCACTCAAACCCACAATATTATCGACTATGTGTATATGAGTGTTTAACCGCATGTGTCAATCTAACCTATTCTAATTTATGTCTCATTTAAATTAAATTGAAAGATGAATATGTATATTTATATATACACTAATGAAGTTAAGTGGGAAGAAATATTTTTTTAACATAAATTGCTCTCGCCTTTTCATGAAATTCCTTAATTGTATTCCATAAATATTACAATAAAATATTTTTAATTTTAATTTAAATAATGACACTTTTAACTTTTTGGACCCTAATGTTTAAACTATTTTAAGAATTTTTTAAATTGTCATAAAGGTACCTAAGAATTAAATATTCTAAATTTTCACATATTGTTATAAGGGTTCTTTTTCGTATTGGACAAGTCGATTTAGCGTGTGAGAGAATCTTTTGAGCTTGGGCTAGTGTGCATGGATCAAACGAGAACCAAGTGGGAGTGAGAAACAAGATGAACAGTGAATTTGAAGAGCTGTGTAGTCTCCATATTACTGTAAATTAAATGCAATGATTTTTTTGTATGTTTGGTGAGTGAGTTAAGCGCGTATTGGGCTTGAGCTGGTTTGTCCAGATCAAAAGAATAATATAAATGAGATGAACGCTTGGGGAGTAGCTGAGTTAGCTTGGGGAGTAGCTGAGTTAGCTTAAAGTAAAAGAGTTACAAAAATAAAAACGAACTTGTTCCTCGGAAAACTAAGAAGTAAAACTCAAGAACAAAAAAACTAGATTGACAAGTTGAAAGCTTGAATTTTTTTTTATATTTTTTTGCCGCACCTTTGATCTGTCTACTTGATCTCCTTTTATATGAGTAGAGTCGTCGCGCGGATGGAACCTCCTTGACTCGATAACAAAATCTGATAATCTTATCTCCACTGTTGATTTAAATTTTGAAATTTGAAACTTTCCAAAAAACTGAGTTTATATCTTCCCACATTTACACAACTTGGATTATCTACGAATTCTGAATGTCTATTGAACTTTGATAAGATTCATGACCTTATTAACCGCACTTGCATCTTGGTGCAAAAATATCAAAAATCATTTTTTACCAAGTAAAGACATCTTGGACAAAATCGGTCAGGATGAAACCTTAAAAAAAATTAACCAAGATGTAGGCCAAAATGAGACTTCGGCCAAGACGTTGGCTGAAATGAGACTTCGGCAAAGACGTTGGCTGAAATGAGACTTTGGCTAAGACGTTGGCCAAAATGAAACTTCGGTCAAGACGTTGACCAAAGTGAGACTTCAGCCAAATCATTGGCCAAAATAAATTTTTGTAATATGTTTTATGTATGTGCATATATATGGCACTTCGTTTAATTCACAAACGATAAATATAAAATACCCCTCACCCTTGGTTGGAAAATCAACCTATGTGGTTTCCTATCCTGAACTCTCAAATAATATTGTAGGCCAAACGTTATTAATTGAAGTATTATTGGATGACGGTCGGTTTCGGCCCAACTTATTCATTTCAGCTATATCAAATTGTCAAATTATTACTAAAACATTACCCCCATGAGGGGTTGATATGATAAACCAAGAAAAATATTCATGCCAAAATGAGCTAAAGGCCGAAGAGGAGGATCCGAAACTTATTGGAGAAAAAAATGAGGGGTTGATGTGATAAACCAGTTGGAAGGGCATTTACCAGGAGGAAAAGGAGATAATCTTTTAGGTGAAAAGAATGGTGAAAATGAGCATGTTACAAAGCCTCCTGAACTGGAGAATGAGGAAATATAAGATATTTTTAAAGAAGGGGATAAGCCTATCATTCATTTTGGAACATTATCCCCAACTCATTGCAACATGGTGGTCGTACTTCCTTTATGCTTTAAAGCGCAACCCGAGGAACCTTGTGTAATGGAGGTGAAATGGTAGAGGCAGTAGAAATCAAAGTAAAGGTGGTAAAAGAATTTGAAGTTTCAGCCCAACAATTGATTAGTAGAAGTAATACGAAAGATTGACTGGAAAAGATAGTTTTTGAGAATCCATTAGAAATTGCATCACAACTCTTAAAATCATTATATATATGTGTGCATTTGGGTGACAGACCAATCCGTAGGATTCTTGTTGATAACGGGGCCACCGTGAATATTCTTCCAGCATTCATGATGAAAAAATTATGTAAGGACGATCACGAATTGATCACAACTGAACTAACCACAACATTTTTTATGGTAGATTAAAAGTCACATTACAGTTAGATTGGATGCTCGTAAGTCTTTGCATGTCATCTTCACTTCACAAATTTTTATTTTTCTGGAATGGGAAGAAGGTAGAAGTAGTTAATGTTGATAGTAGGCCTTTTTTTACCGTAGCCAACGTCGTAGAAGCAAGATATTACGAAGATGATATCAATTTATTCAATTTTTTTGGAAGTAGTAAGCCAGGCTGTCCACGTGGTGTTACGACCTTAAAAGAACATAAGCTTCTTTGCGAAGCGTTTTAGGAGACTTACAAAGTATTGTATCGGTCAGCTTTGGCAAAGTTTCCTGGGCCGATAGATGAAAAAAATTTCTTGATCGATATCATAAAAGAAAGAGAGGAATCGGCCATGGTGAAAGTGGCTCTGAAAAGACTATCGACTTACTTGGCCGATAAGAAGATGGAGAATAAGGCTGAAGAGATGAGATATTTTGACTTTGAAGAGGTTTGGCCAGCCCAATCCAAGTTAAAGGATTCAAAAGCTGAACTACAAGATCTATTGTTAGAAGTTAATCTTAGGAAAGAAGATGATGTTTGGCTAACTTTGTGAGTTGTTTATTATAACCAGATTTTCAGGCCGAACTAGATTTGCAGCCACACCCAAAGTTGAATATCCTATGCTAATGGCTGATCTTTTAATTGATGGAACGGCTAGATATAAAATTTTATCTTTTATGGATGAAAATTCAGCTTATAATCAAATCAATATTGCTGAGAAAGATGTGTCAAAATTGACATTTAGATTCTCAGGAGTTATTGAGACATTTTGATTGGTGGTTATACCTTTCAGCCTAAAAAATACTAGAGCGACGTATCAGCGAGCGATGAACGCTATATTCCGTGACATGATTGGCCAAATTATGAAAGTGTATATTGATGGTGTAGTAGTCAAATCGGCTAGGAAATAAGAGCATTGCTTGATTTGAGGAATGCCTTTGAAAGGATGAAAGTTCAATTTGAAGATGAACCCACAAAAGTGTGCTTTCGGGGTGTCAACTGGAAATTTCTTGGGTTTTCTTGTTCATCAACGAGGGATTGAAATAGATAAGAATAAGGTATGAGCTATTTTTTAGGCCCCACAACCAAAGACGAAGAAAGAGTTGCAAAGTCTGATAGGCCGAATTAATTTTTTCAGACGATTCATCTCAAATTTGGCTGGAAAGATCTAATCATTTTTAGTTTTACTAGATTTGAAAGAGGAATTAGAGTTTAGATGGGAGAATAAACATCAGGAGGCATTTGATATGATCAAAGGGCATTTGGCAAAACCACTAGTCATTATGCCTCCTATGAAAAATTGACTGTTAAAATTATATGTGTCGGCCTCTGAAAGATCAATAGGTAGTATTTTGGCTCATGTTAATGAGTTCAGAAAGGAACAAGATGTCTACTATCCAAGTAGAGTTTTGAACCCAAAGAGTTGAAATATTCTCCAATTGAAAAGTTGTGTCTTGCCTTGTACTTTTCGACCATAAAGCTGAGACATTACATGTTACCCACTGTGGTGTTCATTATATCCAAAACTGATTTAGTGAAATACATGCTGTCTAGGCCGATCAATAAAGGGAGAATTGGCAAGTGGATTATAACTTTTTCAGAGTTTAATTTTCGTTTTATGCCATAAAAGTCAGTTAAAGGGCAAACGTTAATGGATTTCTTGATCGATCTCCCATATTGAGATGTAGAAGGGGAATTAGGTCTAATTGAGATTCCATACATAGCCTTGACTTCTTGGAAGTTGAGTTTTGATGGATCTAGAACAGAAAATTCGGTAGGGGTTGGTATCGTCATTAAATCACCAAAGGGTTGGAAAACTCAATTTTCTTTCCAACTAAGTTTTGAGTGTTCAAATAATCAGACCGAGTATGAAGCATTGATAATCGGTTTAGAGATACTTAAGGAATTGAAAGTCACAATGCTCAAAGCTATGGGTGATTCTCTCTTGGTGTTGAAACAGTTAAGTAGAGCATATAAATGTACGAGTTGAGAACTAGCTCCATATTATGTCGCGGTCGAGAAATTTCTTTTAGATTTTGATGATGTGGTGTTTAGGCAAGTACCTAAAGAGCGTAATGCAGAAGCTAATGAGATGGCTTGAGTCTCTTCTGGAATTCAAATACCAGGAAGAGTCAAGCACAAGCTTATTCATGTCAAAAATAGGGTTCTCCCCCTTATGCAAGAAAAAAGAATGCCATGAGACATTTTTTCTTTAGAAGTTTTAGAAATAGATTGACGAATCTCGATCATTCGTTATCTTAAGAATCCAAATATGCAGGCCGATCGTAAATTAAAGCTTTAAGTAGAGAAATATGTCATTTTTATGAAAAACTATATAAGAGATGTCAAGATGATCTTTTGCTTAAATGTATTGGCCAACACGAAAATATGTTAGTGATGGCTGAAGTTCACGAGGGTATTTGCAGAGCACATCAAGCTGGGGTGAAGGTGAGATGGTTAGTCATGAGGCACATATATTATTGGCCTACCATTTTGAAAGAATGTGTCAATTATGCTAAAGGGTGTCAAGTGTGCCAAAATCATGGACCGGTGCAACACGTTCCTAGTGACGAACTTCACCCAATTGTCAAGCCTTGGCCGTTTAGGGGTTGGGCAATGGATCTCATTGGAAAAATATATCCACCCTCGTCCAGGAAACATGTACTCATAATTGTGGCTACAAACCATTTCACAAAGTGGGTCGAAGCTAAGCAAATGAAATCAGTAAATTAGGTTGATGTGATCAAATTCTTAAAGGAAGAAGTTATTCATAGATTTGGTTTACTGGAAAGCATCACCACCGATAAGGGTACATTGTTTACAAGAGAAGGCCGGGGGGGGGGGGCGGGGGGGGGGGCATGGTAAAGCATAACTAAGGCCAAATTGGAGAGCATACAAGTTTGGGGAATAACATTCTACGTTACATACATAGTTTTTTTATTTGGCTAGTGCAACACCAAGAGGAAGATCACTACTCACAAGGAAACTAGCCAATATCATTTTCAGCTCATCGGGGATATTTGCAAGAGGTTGGTCCACTTGATGGCTAGCAAATGAGTTAACCAAAGTTGAAAATTGATCGACCAGCCGAGATTTACATTCTTAAAAAATTTGAAGCAAGACTCGGCTGGATGCTTAGGAATGTCAGCTTTGGAAAATTGAAAAACTATTGGAGAACCACCCATTTCAACCTTGGGACTAACTCCGAAAAATAAGAATACAACCAAAATTGCAACCACCAAAAAGGGCCACTAACTGTGGCTTTCATGTTGCCATGAGTTAGTTAATGTAAGCTTCTATATATATGCTACTAAGGGCAAGTGGACCTAATACAAGAGAGTGACCTTCAGCCAACAATTCAATTATTCGGATGGATTCTTTGTTAATCCTCACAGATTTCACACAAACCACACATTTTCAAAGCCAAAATAGTATAAAGGCTGTGTATTCAGAATGAGAGACTTCATCACTCCCTATAAATGTTTTGATGTAATTCCCATGGGAAAAGTTATTTTTTACAACATTATCAAAAGAGTTTTGGGGGTTGATCGGGAAATGTGCAACACTAATTTCTAACCCATGTGGCCGAAGTCTCATTTTGGCCAGTCCTCCAACTCTGACCATTATTGTTAGCATTTTACCACCGGGGTAGAATATTCCATCTCGCTGGCGGTAGCTGGTATGGAGCCGCTGCTTAACTCTCTCTTGTTGTGCTGGTTGCACATGTTGTCGTAGCACCTCTGGCATCTCCCAAAGGTTTTGCTGAATCGCTTGCATGGTTTGGTTAAGATTCTCAAAACTTAGATTCATAGTCTGAAATTTTTGTTGTATGTTTTCAGACATAGTATGAATACTATCTCGAACGGCCTCTTCGTCTTGGGTCATTTCTCCCTCAATTGCCTTAGACCCAACATTCGTCATTGACTCTTCTCCTAATTCCAAGTTTCGAGTCTTTGATCTAGTAGTGGGCATAAACTCTAGATTAGTGTTCCACCGGGCGTGCTAAAACAAATGTTTGGCTAAAAAATCTCGATCAACTTGTTGCACCCATAAACACCTAGACCGCGACGACAGTTCGAGTAAAAAATCTACATCCTTAGTAAATTAGTGCGCAAGTATGCCAAAATTTGATCTAAGAAACCGAATTTAAAAGATATCCAAATGTTTATCTAACTTTTAATCATAAAATGAATGTGAGGAGCGTGGAACAAATCTCCTCTAGAGTCCTACTATTACTTGCAATAAAAAACTAAGAACTTAGATTGGAAACGAAATGCAAGGAAAATGAACAAAGAAACTTGAACTTCATATAACTATTTAGAAAATGAACAAGTAACAAAAGAACAACTCTGAGTAATTGAATCTAAAATTTGTAAAGAATAAACTTGAAAGTTAATAAAAGTAAAAGAGTTATGAAAATAAAAGCGGTGAAATACTAAGAAGTAAAACTCAAGAACAAAAAAACTAGATTGATAAGTTGAAAGCTTGATTTTTTGGATTTTTTTTGTCGTCCCCTTCATCTCTCAACTTGATCTCTTTTTATAGAAGTAGAGTCTTCGCACTGATGGACTCTCATTGGCTTGATAAAAAATTTGATAACCTTATCTCCATTATTGATTTGAATTTCAAAATTTGAAACTTCTTTAAAAAAACTGAGTTGATCTTTTTCAACATTTAGGCAACTTGAATTGTCTACGAATTCTGAATATTTGTTGAACTTTGATAAGATTCATGACCTTATTAACTGCCCTTGCATCTTGGTGTCAAAAATATTGGAAATCATATTTAACCAACAAAAGACATCTTAGTCGAAATAGGCTAGGATGAAACCATAAAACAAACAAAAAAATAGCCGAGATGTAGGCCAAAATGAGACTTCGGCCAAGACGTTGGCCAAAATGAGACTTCGGCCAAGACGTTGGCCAAAATGAGACTTCGGCCAAAATGAGATTTTGTAATATATTTTATGTATGTGCATATATATGACACTTCATTTAATTCATAAACGATAAATATCAAATGCCCGTTATCCTGCGTTGGAAAATTAACCTATGTGGTTTCTGATCCTGAACTCGTAATTAATATTGTAGGTCGAATGTTATCAATTGAAATATTGTTGAGTGAGAATGCCGGTCGGTTTCGATCCAACTTATTCATTTCAACTTTATCTAATTGTCAAATTATGACTTAAACAGGCATGCACATTATTAACCTTTTGATTAGACAACTTGTATGCTAAAGTAATCAACCTAGTTAAACTTTGCCACCCAAAATTTGAATGTTGCTTTATGGGTGTATCTGGCGACTACCTCCAGATGTTTATAACTTTGAGCATTGGTTGTCCTGGCATTGAGTAATGAATTTGTGCAAGTAATGCATTGAGATACAAATATACGCATAACCTGATATTGAGTATCAAGATGCGAATCTAGTACGTAACATGATATAACCTAACATCGAGACACAAATCTGTTGCGTAGTATGTCACAGAGTCATAAATTAGTGCGAATCGAGATAGAAAGTTGTGCATAGAATTAACATATCATTAGTAGTGAAGCCTGTTGGATCTAGAATTATTTTGTTCCAATGATATTTATTTATAATTTCAAAGACGGCATTTATTGTACTGGACGTATAGCCTAAACGACAAATTTATTATGGAAGCTTTCACAACACAAATTGGTTTGGATAATGTTACCCGGAAAATGACGAGCACGATAGTCTTAAATGAAATAAAATATTCCACATTAAATCACCAATGAAACCTTAATTAAACAATTGTTAGGGTCACTAATTTTGATTTTTACAGTCACTAATTTTGATTTAAGTACTAAATTTAGTTTAATTAAATGCCATGTTAATATATTCATTTTACTTTAATTTAAGATATTTGGAATCTATGAAATAATTATTAAGAATAATAATATGATTTAGAACAAAATATCGAGTTTCACGTCGGTAGCATCTCCTAGGAAGCATTTAATTAGTTTGTTTAAAAAAAAAAGCAGCACCTAAATAAAAAGTGACAAAATTGCATTCTTGCGCAGTGACGTGAAAAATCTTGGTTCGTTGTCAAGTCAAAAATCGTTGGGCCACGTGGTAACTTTTATGGGACCTGCACCATTAGTTTGGGTTCGACGAAGTTTCCTACTCAAAACACGTGGTTTTTGTTGTTCTTTTTAAATAAAAACAGACTTCATCGTACAGTAAAGGGGATTACAACCTTGCAACCGGTCTTGTTGTAAAACATCATCACCAAATAGGAAAATCATCAAACCAAAACACGTGAATTAACCGACGTAATTGTGTTACTTTTTTATCACACCGTATCATATAATGGAATATATAACTTCTTTTTATATAATAATTTTATTTCACTTTTAATTATTTAATGACGAGTTTCATTACATTTAGAATTGAATGAAGTTTAGAATCAATTTTTTAGAAATCAGATGAAAAATTGAATGAACATGAATTAGAATCTAGAATAAGATTAATGTATTTATTGACTGTTAAAAATCAGATCATGAATTAGATTATTGAGAATAAAAATTATTCTTTGACTGAATCAGATTAAAAGTATATGGCATTACTAATGTCCTTCTGGAAAATAAATATTATTTTATTTAATTAAATTATTTGAGGACGTAGTGGACTTTTAATAGTCTATTCTAAATGAATCAGAATTGTAGAATAACATTACCACATATTTTCGAGGAATCTCACTTCATGTACTCCACAGAATCAATTTTAAAGTCATAGTAAACAACTAGAATGATAATTTATGACTAGATTTTACGAAATCTATTTTCACGAAAATCAAATAAACATGCCATAAGTGTGCTGCAAACGTGTAAGTATGACATTCACCCAAGATAAATTATGAAACAAATTCGTTTATGCTTCAATTTAAAAGTTTTGTTCACTATGGGAACAAAAGCAGTAATGAAATTATGTTACACTAAATAACAAAAATATCTCTAAGCCTAAAAATATGCTACGACACCCCTAAATGCAAACAGTGGGGATGAGGATGAACAAAGGCTCGAGTTAATGTATGAAAAAATGGCATAGATATGTCATTTTTTAGTAGTAAGTTAAAAATTGGCTTAAAAATTAAAGTAGATAAATTGTCATTTTCTATTTAATTTGATTTTCAATTTTATGATTTGTCTACAATGCATTTATCCCATCTTTCTACTCAAAACTTTTTAGTTATTTTTTCAAATATAAATATAGTAAATGTTTTAAACCTCGGTGATTATGATAATATTTTTAATTAAATACGAATCTCATATTAATTGAACATTTTATTATTATAAATTTATATAATATTTATGTTATCATGAAACATAAACAATATATTAATGATCAAATAATATATAATAACATTTATCTAGGATAACACATAATATGATATTAACTTTTATTCAAGATGTAATATAAACACTAACAAAAACATTAACAATCAAATTATGTGATTTTAATAACTATTTAGAATGATGTAATATTAAATAAATAGAGTATTAACATCAGTTAATATTATATTATCATTTATTTAAGATCATAACTAATTCTAATATTATATTAATATTTATTTAATACAATTATTGCAGATGGTCACATATTATTGTAGATGGTTATGATGAAAAGAAAGATAAGTTTTCTCTGAAATAAAAATAATGGTAATTAAGCAATGAATATGTATAATTTTTTTCTCTGAAACAAAAATAATGGCAAATTAACAATTAAGCAAGGAATATATAACTAGACTTGGAAGATGGAGAAATACAATATTTGACAATGGAGTGAACAAATCATTAAAACTTAAATATTGATGAGAGGGAATAATGAGATTTAATTTATGGGATTAATATTAACAATTCAAAAATTTGAAATTAAATTTAAAATATGCAATTACCAATAACTTCCATAACTACTCCTAATTTATTGAATATTTGAAAGATAACTTTTTAATAGATAATTAAATAAATAAATAAAAAGAATTAACAAATACTATTTTTAACAGCCATATTTTAACTATGTTCTATAACTTTATGTGACTGAACTGATTTTGTAAGAAAAGAAATATCACATATTGATTTTTTAAAAACATATTTCAACTATGACTTTTTAATATGTAATTTTTAGAGTGTAAATGCAGAATGAAAAAATATATTAAAGAATTTGTAAAAGAAAAAAGGAGGCATGAAACTAGGGAGAGAATTTGGGAAAAATGAATTAAAACCATAAACAAAATTTCCACTAAAAATCTCTAAATCAAGGCGTAGCAACTGATTTCACGCTTTAATAAAATCAATTGATAATTAATAAGATAAGAATATTTTAGACAACTAATAATTTTCAAAATCACTCTAATTAGAAAATTGTAATTTATTTTCTATTATTTTTTGGGTCAATTTATAACTTAGTACCATGAAAATTGTCTATATGCTAGGATTTCTAATAATGTACTTCTAAGTAAAATGATAGTGCTAATGATGAAGAGATTACAAGTTACCAAGTTACAACTACACTACTCATATGATTATCTCACATTGCGTATAATATTTGTGATTAAATTACTTATATTCTAAAGATGAATTGTTGGATCGTGTTTTAAAATTGAAGATAATTAATGAACCATGAACGGTTCATGAACGAAATATCAAAAATAAATATTTAATCAAATTAAATGTAAAACTATTCAACGATCATACATATTCAGATAAACATATCAAGAAAAGATAGAAACAATTTTATATCTTTTCTAGTAATGGAGAATTTCTAAATTAGCGGGATCTAATTAATTGTCTCGCATAATTCATTTTTGAGATTCACAGAACCTCAATTGATCTTCACACTAACAATCAATCGTAGAATTCATAAGTATATCTCGCAAGGATATTGTTAGGGATAGAGTGTGGGCTCTCTAAATAAGTGAGAAAGAAAAAATAATGTTTCTTCTTCCTCGCTATGATTTCAGTGGCAACGAGGGAGGGGAAGAGAGAAAACATTTTTCTTGCTCTGAATAATCACACACTGTGATTCGGTTAAGCTTAGGTTAGTGATGCAACCCTATTGCAATCCCTTATATAATAATTATGAAATTTACACATATACCCCTATATTGTAAACTACTAAAATTCACTATCTCCTTACATTGCTCTCTGCTATTTTTACATCTTCCTCAGAGCCAATATTGTGTTTAAATTCATCAATCCAAATTGATATATTAAATTGATTCTCATCAATTAATTAATAAATTTTTTTATTTACTAATTATTCCATAAGTAGAAAATAATAAATTAACTAATTTGAACATTAATTCTGCACATGACTAATTCAATTATGACTTCCATCACATATGGGTTCTGGAAGTGTATTTTGGTCCGAAACACATTTTTGGTCCAAATGATGTTGTTTCTTATTTATGTCCTTATAATATAGTCTTGAGATCGAATGGACCCACATGAATAAAGTTATGAGACTCAAATACCCGGTTAATTTATCTCAATAAATTCCAGATATCGTATGACTCCATTAGAGGTCTGATGCTGAATCAACTCTCGATTCATGCGTGCTACATTTTCTGTTGGTGCAAATAAACATTTTTATTTCATGGTTCATAGAAAATTTTACGATGTTACCATTCATGAATATCAATAACAAGAGTTGTATATAAAATTACCATTTTACCCATCTAGTTATTATTTTCTTAACTCATTTATTGATTGTTAATAAGAAAGACATATCAGTGAATTATCTCGTATAGTTCATAATATCTTATTCAATGACTCATGTCATCGAGTACCACACCCTGTTTATTTTGAAGGATCAGAAAAAATGGGTCCGGACCTAATTCACACACTCATCAATAAAGTATAAGCTGATATTGTTGTCATTGTAATCTTACCACGAATTTTATATCTGTGAATCACATAACTCCAACATAGTTGAATCACGATCCCAACAGCTGAGAAATTATCTGACAATTCAAACTCACTCATTTGGTGTATCAAAGGTCGCAAGTAACTAAGTCAAGTTTCGTATTCACCTAAGGATAAAGGTAATCACGAAAATACCCTTTATGTGTAACAATTAGATTTAGAGCTAGATACATGTCTTTGCTTTAAACTAATTTGTTACTGGTCTATTCAACATGTTCCATAACATGTCTAAGTCAACCGTTAGAGTTTCCACTCTCAAACCCCAACACCGGGATCATTTGGTTCAACCTAACAGTCGTAATCAGACTCGATTGCCCAGTCAATCCTAAGACTGCGAATAACATTCTGAAATATTTCAGAAAAGCTTTTATGGAAGACCCCTCTATCTTTACTCTTCTTACATTGATAATAGTTCCAGGACTTAAGTAAATTATAAATACACTTTAATCAATGGAAAACTTTCATTTATTCATAAAATTTAGTGATGTATAAATGTCAGAGAAATAACTAAATACTCATAAATAGTTTTACACCCTACTTTACGAACATAATTTCAACAAACTCCCACTTGAACTAAAGTAGGCGTGTACAATATCATATCCCCATGCCCTTTAGATGACAAAAAAACTTTACTCCTTAAAGTCTTCGTGAATGGATATGTCAGGTTGTTGACCATCGATATGTGTATTACTACAACATCTGCACGCTGAACAATCTCTCTAATGAGATGATACATTCACTCTATGTGTTTGAGTCTTTTGGGTCTCCTTGGTTCCTTTGAGTTCACTATAGCCCCACAACTCTCGCAATAATGGTTCATGGGCTTATCAGCATCTGGAACGACTTCCAGAGTCTTCAAAAACTTTCTAAGCCATGCAACTTCTTTTACAACTTTACAGGCCATCACATACTCAACTTCCATGGTAAAATAATAATGTAAGATTGCTTGATACTTCTCCATAGTACTGCTCCACCATTTTGGATGAACACCGATCCTGATGTGGACCTCCTAGAATCCTTGTCTGCATGGAAATCAGAGTTGGTATAACCCGTCATATACAATTCAGTACCTGAATTCACAAGCATATAGTTTCTCGTTCTTCTAAGCTACTTGAGAATATGCTTGACATCATTTCAATGCTCGAGTCTAGGATTAGATTGGAAATGACTTACCATGCCCACAACGTAGCAAATATCTGGTATTGTACAAAACATTACATGAAACTTTCTACTACTGAGGCATAGAGAATCTTTCTCATGTCTTTCTCTTCTTAAGGAGTCTTGGGAGACTGCTTCTTAGAGATGCTTACTCCATGTGTGAAAGGGAGATATCCCTTCATGGAGTCTTGCATAATGAAGTGATACATCATCTTATCAAGTGATACATCATCTTATCAATATAAGATGTTTGAGACAACACCAACTCTATGTTCTTTCAATCTGGAAAGATCTGAATACATAAGACAAAAGCACATTCTCCATGATCCTTTATATCGAATTGCTTTGTAAGCCAAATCTTAACATCGGACAATTGTCCTACATAATTTCCAATGAGTAGAGTATCATCCACGTACAAGATCAGGAAAACCACCATCCCTTCATGTATCGGTTTATACATACAGGGTTTGTCCACTAACTGTTCAAAACCAAAGTTCTTGACAATTTCGTCAGATCTGATATTCCACGATCGGGACACATGCTTAAGTCTAAGAATAGACTTCAACAGTTCATAAACCTTTCCCTCTTGATCTTTTTCTATGAACCCGTCAAGTTGAGCCATACAAATATGCTATTCAAAATTGCCATTTAGAAAGCAGTCTTAACGTCCATCTGCCAGATTTCATAATCGATGGTAGTATGAATGGAAATGAGGATTCAGATGCACATAAGCATAGCCATCAACGAGAAGGTATCCTTATAGTCAATACCTTCCTTTTGGGTGTAGTCATTGGCTACTAGCCTAACTTTGAATGTCTTTGCATTCCCATCCGGACCTCTAATTTTATTATTAATCCATTTACACCCAACATGTTTTACCCCTTAAGGAGGATCTACAAGTTTTCAGACTCTGTTTGAGATTGTATCTTAACGTTCATGGATTCTTGCCATAGACTTGCTTTAGTACTAGCCATGGCCTGCGAGTAGAAAACAAGTTCATCACGATCCTTATCTGAGACTAATGTTAAGGAATCTCCATAAGACATGTACCCATTAGGTTGTCGTACAACCCTCCCACTATGTCGAGGCTCCATAGACTCTGGCTCTTGCTGTGATTTTTTCATTATTGAATCGGGAACATGTCCTTATTGGGGAGTCAGTGCCCTCCCATTCAATAATTCATCTAGCAAAACGGTGCTCTTTGACTTCACATTTCTTATATTGTCCTCCTCAAGAAAACTCGCATTCGTACTCATGGATATTTTCTTCTCGGTTGCCTATAAAAGACGCATCCCTTCGTTCCCTTGGGATATTCTACAAACATGCATAATTCTGATCGACTGACCAACTTGCCTGTCTTTGATCTTGGTACGTGTGTTGGGTATCTCCATATCCTAAGGTGGCTTAAGGATGAATTTCATTCACTCCATCTTTCATATGGTGTACTAGGCACCATCTTTGACGGAACTTGGTTCAGAATATATACCGTTATTTTCAAGGCATATCCACAAAACAGATCTAAGATGGATGAGAAACTCATCATGGATCTAACAATATCCATTAGAGTTTGTTTCATTTTCTCTTACACACCATTTTGTTTTGGAGTGCCACGTACTGTGAGCTGAGAAAGAATACATTTTTCCTTAAGAAAGTCATCAAACTCTCATAGCAAGTACTCTCCACCACAACTGATTGTTTGATTTGTTTCTCTAATTGCTTCTCAACCACATCCTTGAACTCTTTGAACTTTTCAAAGGTTTCAGACTTTTGGTGCATTAGATAAACATGTCCAAAATATGAATAGTCACATATGAAGGTTACAAAATATTCATAACCTCCTATTGCTTGGATATTCAATGGCCTTATACATCACTATGTACGAGTTTAAGATATTGAGTGGCTTTTTGACCATTCGCTGAAAAAGGTCTCTTGGCCTTTGGCCTCCAATGTAGGATTTGCATGTGGGTAGTGATCTTACACTTAAAGTTTGCAACAGATCATCCTTTATAAGTCTTTTAATCATGTCTAGGCTAATGTGACCTAGACATAAGTGGCATAAGTAGGTTAGTCGATTGAGTCAGACTTCAACCTTTTACTCTCACTTTGTAAATCAGTATTTACTTCAATGTTAAATATCATTGAAACTTTTGGTTTTACATAGAATAAGTTATTTATCAACTGTGCAGTAATAATTAAGCAATCATTTCTAAAAATATCAATATCTTTATCAATGGAATTCATAGTGAATCATTACTCAATTAAACTAGCTACTGGAATAAGGTTTTTCACAAAAAAAAATGGGATATAATAAACATCTCATAAAACCAAAAAACTATTATCAAATGAGAATTTAAGAGTTCAACTGATAGACCCGATACTAGGGTTTCAACACATGTACGGGTACAACAAATATGGTTAGTTGCTGCAGAGTCTACAATCTATGAAAAAAGTAGAGTCATCCACATAACAGGACTCAGTAATAAGTACTGTAACTTTAGATTTCAACTCCTTGATATAATCAGGGCAGTTGCATTTCCAATGCCAGTGGCTCCATAATGATAACACTTGTCTTTCGACTTGTGCACTTTTGCAGTGCCTTTGCTTTTCACAGCTTTTAAGTTCTGCTTCTTCGCTTTCTTCAGACCTCTCTTGTATCTTTTTTCGGCGCAAGAGGTGGAAGACTTACTTTCAATAAAGTTTCCTTCTCTAGTCTTTCTCTTGTCCTTTAGAAACAAGGTCTCAGCAGGTTGTAACTCTTTCATAAGTTTTGGAAGTGAGTACCTTAACTTATTCATCGAATAATTAAGTTTGAAGTTCTCAAACGTATTTGGAAGGGTCTCGAGGATCATATCAATTTGAGTCTTGCCATCTAGCTTAGCTCTCATAATCTCTATCTCATTAAGATAACTAATGATGAGCAACATATGTTCTCTGACAGGAGTTCCGGGTTTAATCTGGAAATTCATGAAGTTTCACACAGTAGCCTGTTTGGCTTGACGATCTTGATCCCCAAACATTTCGATGATGTTCAATATCATATCACCGGCGATTTCCAAGTTCTGATGCTGTTGTTGCAATATATTGCTAACAGATGCCAAGATATAATGGCTCATCAGAACACAGCCCAGAAGTATAAGCATCATTTTCCTCTTTGAGTCAATTCAACAATAGGCGCAAGGGAACATGGGGTGGTGAGCACGAACTTGTTCTTTTCTACTGTCAATACGATATCAAAATTACGTTTCCAATCCACGTAATTTTCACTAGTAAATTTTTTCACATTTAAGATCGTTGAGAGTGCGGATAATGACATGATTAGTAAAAATAATAAATAAAGCGGTGAATAATTATTTAATCATTTAAGAAAGTACGATGCATGATGTAAATACTTAAATATTAAAAATCCAATAAAAAGTATTTCTTTTATGATGTTACGATCAACAAAGGTAGCTTGTCTCATCTAAGGACAACAACCAAGATACCTCCTATCGTATCGAGACTCTTCTCATTTGGTTAATGCTTCTCAAGATGTCACTACATCTAGCTTAACCAATCACCAATAGTTTTGGTCACCTTGGCCCTATTGACTAGCTTCTATGAGAGATTCTAATGTGCTTTGGTTTAAGTTTTTAATCAACGCATTGATTTTAAAGGTTGCTGTGAATTAACAGTCCGTCTAGGAATGGTCACGCCTCACCACTTCATTTTACAAGATTTAGTATCTCAAGGAATTCGATGACTCAAAATGACATGATTCACAAGCTTCTCCCACTAAAGATAGGACTGCTAGGGCGGCTCTGAACCATTACTCGTCGCACGATCAACTTTGCATTGTGGACCTTGAGAACGTTTCAACGTAAGCGACCCTCCAACTTATTTTTGGAAAAATAGATTTTTCTTTGCTTTTTCAAAAAACCATAACTCTTTATAAATTTGATTTTTTTAAATTATATACTTTAATAAAATTTAAATCACAATTTCAAAATTATTAATTTTATAATATTTGCATTGTAATTAAATTATAAATATTATAAATTTAAACTACAATGATGCATGTACATGTTACATGGTATTTTGATATTGACAAATCTCTATTTCTCTATGACATGTTATATGAAGACACAAAATTAATAATAAATCATTCACTCAAAATTAACCTCTCTGTGACCCATTTCTAATTAAAACCCGTAAAAAGAATAATAAAAAAATTTATAATAATTTAAATACTAGTTTTTATGACGTATGTAATTGTCTCCATCACCTTCAGGAAGTCTCACCTTTTTGTAACTCTTTACTAAGGTCCAGTCCTATTATCAAAATTTAAATTTCTATTGAAAATTTAATTTTCAACAATGTGTACTTTGATAAATAAACTACCAAGTAAATTAATCAATTGATTTATTTTTAAAAACAATTTATAAAATAAATTTCAATTAATTAGTGCTGAAAAATAACATAATTAAATAAAAATAATTTTTAGGGACTGGATAGAGGTTGGAATCAAATCCAAAATTTCTACGAATGATTTGGGTCAAGAAACCCTTGCTCAGTCTAACACCTTTATAGGATTGGTGGGTCTAGGTTTTCTAAACCAAAAAGTTTTCAAAACCTCAAAATTTCCTAACCCCAAAAGTTTTTAAAACCTTAAGATTTCCTAAACACAAAAGTTTCCAAAACCTCAAGGTTTCCTAAATCAAAATTAGGAAACCTACGGTGGCGAGCGGCAATGGCATGCGGCAGCGTGTAACAGGTGACAAAGAGGCGTGGCGGCAAGTAGTGGCGACGAATAACGGTGGTGACGAACGATGAATTTTCTTGCGACGATGGATTTATATAGAATTTGAAGATACAACTTTTGTAAAAATTAAATTACATAAACTACAATGCATCAACGTTTAGCGTACATCTATTCTAAAATTAAAAATAAGCACTAAAGTCAATCGATAGGGATCCTTTCATAAAACACATTCAAACATGATTTGAATCTACTATACAATAATATTTGTCACTATCACAATATCCATCATTACATACGTTTAATCACTAGATGTGTATAATCAAGAACCCAAGGCTCTGATTCCAATTGTTGAATCGGATTTTAAAATTGAAGAAAATTAATGAACCACGAACGTTTTGTGGCTGGAATATAAAAATTTCAAAAATAAATGTCTAATCAAATTAAATACCAAACCATTCAACGATCATACATATTCAGATAAACATATCGAGAAGAAATATAAATAATTTGATATATTTTCTTGTAAAGGAGAATTTCTGAATTGGCGGGATACAATTAATTGTCTTACGTTCTTTATTCTTGAGATTCATAAAATTTCAATTGATCTTCACACCAACAACTACTCATAGGGTTCAGGAGTATATTTCGCAAGAATATTGTTAAGAATAGAGTGTGGGAAGTCTAAAACAACTGAGGAAGAAAAAATGATTTTTCTTCTTCCTCACTATGATTTCGGCGCAACAAGGGAGGGGAGGAGAGAAAACTTCTTGCTCTAAATAATCACACTATGATTAGGTTAAGCTTATGTTAGGGATACAACCCTATTGCAATCTCTTATATAATAATTACAAAATTTACACATATACCCCACTATTATAAATTGCTAAAATTCACCATCTCACTGCACCACTTTCTGTGATAAATTAAATCGGTCCCCATCGATTATAAAATATCTTTTATTTATAAAATAATTATAAAATAACAAATTAATTAGTTTAAACATTAATTCTGCTCTTCACTAATTTAGTGATGACACCTATCACAAATGGAGAGAAGTGTATCTTGGTCCAAAACATGTTTTTGGTCTAACTGATGTTGTTTCTCATTCCTTTCCTTATGAGCTACTCTTGAGACCGTATGGACCCACATCAATAAGGCTATGGGATTCAAATACCCGACTAATTTATCTCCATGAATTCCCTACTTATTTAATCCTGATATCATACAACTCCACATAGGTATGATGTCGAATCAACTCTCGATTCATGCTCCCTACATTTTCTGTTGGTGTAAATAAACATCTTTATTTCACGGTCCACATAATATTTTATGATGCTACCCTTCGTGAATATCAGTAATAAGAGCTGGATATAAAACTACCATTTTACCCCTCTAGTTATTATTTCTTTAACTCCTTTATTGACTGTGAATAAGAAAGACATATCAGTAAAGTGTCTCGTATAGTTCACAATGTCTTATTCAATGACTCATGTTATTGAGTACCAGGCTAGTTTATTTATTCATACACTCATCAATAAAGCATAATGTAATATTATTGCTATTGTAATTTTACCATGAATTCTATATTTGTGAATCACACAACTCCAACATAGTTGGTTCACGATCCTAAGAATCGAGATATTGTCTAGCAATTCAAACTCACTCATTTGGCGTATCAAAGATCGCAGGTAACTAAGCCAAGTTTTGTATTCACCTCAGGATCAACTTCACCAAGAAAGATAAATGGAATGTGAATGAACTTCACAGTATGCTTGTTCAGGAGGAAAATGAGACTTAAGAATCAGGGAACTAATTCAATACATATCGTAACTAATCAATGAGCTACAAAGAAAGCTGAAAGAAAGCATGGAAATGGCAATCATGGACCCCTTAAGATTAATGAGTCTTCTACTCAAATCAATAAGTAGGAACACAAGAATGATAAGGGTCGTTTTTGTGGGAAACCTGTACACTTTTAGAAAGATTGCCTGAAACATAAGGCATGGTTTGAAAAGAAAGGTAAGACGAGTGCTTTTTTATTTTTCAAATCAAATTTAGCTAAAGTTCCTTACGAGACATGGTTGTACCACTCATGTTCCAAATACGATGCAAGGATTCCTTACAACTCAACCGCAAATCTAAAAAAAGTGTTCGTTTATATGGAGAATCAAGTCAAAGCACCAATTGAAGCTATTGGAACTCATAGATTGATTTTAGACATTTAATATCATTTAGATTTATTTCAAACTTTTTTATGTACCTTCCATGTCTCGTAATTTAATTTCTTTGTCTAAACTTGATTTAGCTAGATACTCTTTTAAAAATTAGAAATGGATGTATTAGTTTATTTAAGATAAATCATATCATTGGTTAATTGGTTCTTATGTATTATACAAACTGAAACTTGATAATCTTTTTGCTGAGACTCTTCTGGAACTAAACGTGGTTTAGAAAATGAACGTTTAACTTACTTCTAGCATAAACGTCTGGGTCATATTTTCACAGAAAGATTGGAAAGATTAATAAAGAATGAAATCCTTCAAGACATGGATTTTACTGATCTTGGTATTTGTGTGGAATGTATTAAAGGAAAACAGACGAAACACACAAAGAAAGGAGCCACAAGAAGCACACAGCTTCTTAAAATAATACACACCGATATATGTCGGTCTTTTATTGGAATTGTGTCCATAAATTTGGGTGTAATAACTGTTTATGAGTATTTTTTTATTTCTATGACATTTATGTGTTATAGATTTTATGAATAAATGAAAGTTTTACTTTAATTAAAGTGTATTTTTAATTTATTTGATACCTGGAACTATTATCAACGTAAGAAGAGTAATTACAGAGGGGTCTTCAAGACCAACTCTTCTAAAATAGGTTAGAATATTGTTCGTAGTCTTAGGATCGACTGGGCAATCGAGTCTAATTACGACTGTTAGGTTGAACCAAAAGATGCCGGTCTTGGGACATGGTAGTGGAGAGTCTAATGGTTGACTTAGACATGGTATGAACATGTTGAACCGCGAGTAACAAATTAGTTTAGAGCAAAGTCTTTTATCTAGCTCTGAATCTAATTGTTACACCTTAAGAGTATTTTCATTATTACTTTAATCCTGAGGTGAATAAGAAACTTGACTTAATTACTTGCGATATTTGATACAAAAAATGAGTGAGTTCGAATTGCAGAACAACACCATGACTGTTTAAATCGTGATTCAACAATGTTGGAGTTGCGTGCTTCACAGATATAAAATTTATGATAAGATTACAATAACAACAATATTACCTTATGCTTTATTGATGGATGTGTGAATAAATAAACCGGGTCTGATACTCGATAACTTGAGTCATTAAATAAGACATTGTAAAGTGTATGAGACACTTCACTGATATGTCTTTCTTATTTACAGTTAATAAATGAGTTAAGAAAATATGAACTAGAGGGGTAAAATGATAATTTTATATCCCACTTTTATTACTAATATTCTCGAACGATAACATCATAAAATAATATGTGGATGATGAAATAAAGATGTTTATTTACACAAACAGAGAATGTAGCGCGCATGAATCGAGCGTTGATTGGGCATTGAGCCTATAGTGGAGTCGTACGATGTTGAGATTAAATAATTCAAGAATTTATGCAGACAAACTAGCCGGGTATTTGAATCCTGTAACTTTATTCATGTTGGTCCATTTGGTCTTAGAAGTGATTCATAAGGACAGAAATGAGAAACAACATTAGTTGGACCAAAAATATATTTTGGATCAAGATACACTTCCCGAACCCATACGTGATAAGTGTCACGACTAAATTAGTGAAGACCAAAATTAATGTTTAAATTAATTTATTTATTATTTTCTAATTATTAGATAATTAGTAAATAAAAGTAATTAATCAATTAATTGATGGTGATCAATTTAATTTATCAATTTGAATTGATGAATTTGGACACAGTCTTTACTCTAGGTGAGATATAAAAATCGTAGATTGTAGTGTAAGGGAGGTAAATTTCGGTTTTATCATATTGAGGTATATGGGTAAATTTCATAATTAATATAAATTGAAAACCTAACCTTAAGAAAAGATAAGTGTTAGACATTGCAAGGAAAGATTTTCTTATCCCCTCCTCCCTTGTTGCCATCGCATCTATAGAGAAAGAAGAAAAAATTATCTTTTTTTCTTTCTTAGTTGTTTAGAGAGCCCACACTCTATTCCTAAAAATATCCTTGTGAGATATACTTCTGAATCCTACGAGTGGTTGTTGGTGTGAAGATCAATTGAAGTTCTGCGAAGAACGAAGAACGCTAGAAGATTAATTGGATTCCACTAACTTAGAATTTCTCTGGTACAAGAAAAATGTATTCAATTGTTTCTACCTATTCTAAATACGTTTATATAAATAGAAATGATCATAGAAAATATTTTATATTTTAATATGATTAAATATTTGTTATGATTTTTTTTATTTTTCACCGACGAACCTTTCGTGGTTCATTTATTTTTATCAAATATTAAAAGTCGATCCAACACTTTTGATGTTCCATCTTTTGGTGGAAAAAATTATTTTATCACCTTATTGATGATTATTCACATTATGGTTATGTCTATTTGTTGTGAAAAATCTCAATCAATAGATGTTTTAGATGTGTTTATTAATGAGGTCGAATGATATTAAGACAAAAATGTGTAAATTATCACGTCTGACAGAGGTGGTGAATATTATGAAAAATATGATGAAAGTGGACAATGCTGAGGTCCAATTGCTAGATTTCTTGAAAAACATGGTCTATGTGCTCAATATACTATGCTGGATACACCACAACAAAATGGTATAACAAAAAGGCGTAACCGTACCTTATTAGATATGGTCAGAAGTACATTAAGTAACTCATCTTTACCTGTATCATTGTGGATGCATGCATTGAAAACTGTCATATATTTGTTAAACAATGTTCCTAGTAAAGTATTCCTAGACTCTTTTTGAACTCTGGACTTGTAGAAAACCATATTGAAGGCACCTACATGTTTGGGGTTGCCCGACAGAAGTAAAGATCTATAATCCACAAGAAAAGAAATTGGATTCAAGAACAACCAGTGGTTATTTCATTGGCTATCAACAAAAATCTAAAGGGTATAGATTTTATTACCCTAGCCACATTACAAGAATTGTTGAAACTAGAAATGTCAGGTTCATTGAGAATGTTGTAGTCAGTGGGAGTCAAGATCCACAAAACGTGATAATTCAAGAAGTTATGGTACAAATTCATTTACCTTCAACTTATTCCAAAGTTGTTGTTCCTTCAAATGTAAATTTGTGGCTAAAAGCCATTTTTAGTGGCCAAAAATTTATTTGGTCACAAAAAACTCGATATTTCCCTAGGGAAAAAAGGAGGGTGCGCTCCAATTATATGGTGGGCTTTTGCCGACGAATATTTA
Organism: Datisca glomerata; assembly: GCA_003255025.1. Taxonomy (NCBI): domain Eukaryota; kingdom Viridiplantae; phylum Streptophyta; class Magnoliopsida; order Cucurbitales; family Datiscaceae; genus Datisca; species Datisca glomerata. Next base: position 1,498,898 of record QANY01007839.1, read on the forward strand.
AATTCGTGGGCAAAAGTCCTGTTTTTACCGACCACCTTATAGTTTGGTCGGTAAAGGTCCAACGTTTGCCGACCAAATAAACTTTTTGTCGCTAAAGGATACTGGGAAATGACGTCATTTTTGAGAGGAATAAAATCCTCTCATTCCCCTAAGCTCTCCTCAGCGTACGCATAACACATATCCCCTATCACCCCCTCGCGGCAGAGATAACCCCCTCGGTAGAGCTGCTCCTTCTTCGTCGTTTGTCATCAAGCTTTCTTCTTTTTCTTCTTCATCATTTTTCACCGAGGTTTAGGTAAGAAAATCTCTTCCTTCTTCTTCTTCTTTTTCAACTATTCTTCCATCGCTGACCAACGTCGTCGTGACATTCTTGAAATGGTAAAAACAATTGAGATATTACTACTGTAAATATATTTTTGTGTAGTTTTATAATCTCCTTCTAAAGGTTGGTTTGCTTATTTTGGGGGGATATACTAGGTTGGTTTGCTTAATTGATTTGGGGGGGGGGGGGGG
>QANY01007846.1:0-31783 GCA_003255025.1 Datisca glomerata
AGAGAGAGGGTGAGGGAGAAAGAGAGGGAGAGAGAAAGGGAAGGAGAGAACCAGAAAGAGTGAAAAAGAGAGCGAGAGGGAGAGGGAGAAAAAGAGAAAGGTAAGGAGAGAGACAGAAATAGCCAAAGAGAGAGAGAGGAGGAAGATAGAGAAAGATGAGAGAGAGAAAGGGTGAGAGAGAGAGAGAGGGAGTAAGAGAGGGAGAGAAATAAAGAGAGGAAGAGAGATAGAAAGAGAGAGAGTCGAAAGAGAGAGTGTGACTGAGTGAGAGAGAGTGAGAGGGAGAGAGAGGGGGAGAGAGAGGGGGGAGGGAGGGAGAGAGAGAAAGGGTTGGAGAGAAAGAGAGAGACAGAGAGAGAAGGAGTGAGAGAGGGTGAGAGAAAAAGGGAGGGAGAGAGAGGGGGAGAGAGAGCGGGGGAGGGAGTAAGATAGAGAAAGATGACAGAGAGAATGGGTGATAGAGAGAGGGAGTAAGAGAGGGAGAGAAAGAAAGAGAGGAAGAGAGATAGAAAGAGAGAGAGTAGAAAGAGAGAGAGAGTGTGACTAAGTGAGAGAGAGTGAGAGGGAGAGAGAGGGGGAGAGAGGGGGAGGGAGGGAGAGAGAGAAAGCGAGAGAGAAAGGATAGGATAGAAAGAGAGAGAGAGGGGGAGACAGAGACAGAGAGAGAGGGAGTGAGAGAGAAATGGAGGGAGAGAGAGGGAGAGAGGGGGAGAGGGAGGAAGAGGGAGAGTGAGGGAGGGAGAGAGAGAAAGGGTGAGAGAGAAAGAGAGAGAGAGAGAGCGAGGGAGAGAGAGGGAGTGAGAGAGGGAGATAGAGAGAGAGAGTGGGAGAGAGAGGGGGAGAGAGAGAATGGGAGACAGAGAGAGGGGAAGAGAGCGAGAGAGATCGTGAGAGGGAGGAAGAGGGACAAAGGGAAAGAGAGAGGGTGAGAGAGAAAGAAAGGGAGGGTGAGATAGAAAGAAAGAGAGGGTGAGAGAGAGATAGAGGGAGAGGGCAGGGGAGGGAGAGAGAGAGACAGAATGAGAGAGTGTGAGAGAGAGAGTGATAGAGAAAGAGGAGAGAGAGAGTATGATAGAGAAAGGGAGGGAGAGAGACAGAAAGAGAGAGAGAGAGAAAGAGAGAGAGAATGAGTGCGAAGAAACGTGATAGAGAGAGTGATATAGAAAGAGGGAGAGAGAGACAGAGAGAGAGGGAGTGATAGAGAAAGAGGGAGAGAGACAGAGAGAGGGAGTGAGAGAGTGTGAGAGAGAAAGGGAGGGAGAGAGACAGAGAGAGAGAATGAGAGAGAGAAAGAGGGAGAGAGGGAGAGGGAGAGAAGGAGAGTGAGGGGGAGAGAGAGAAATTATTAGAGAGATAGAGAAAGAGAGAGAGATGGAGGGAGTGAGAGAGGGAGATAGAGAAAGAGAGAGAGTGGGAGAGAGAGGGAGAGGGGCAGAGAGAGGGAGGGAGAGAGATAAAGGGATAGGGAGAGGGTGAGAGAGAGAAAGAGAGAAGGTGAGAGAGAAAGTGGGAGAGGGAGAGATAGATAGGGAGAGGGAGAGGGAGAGAGAGAAAGGGAGGGAGTAGGAAAGAAAAAGAGAGAGAGAGTGAGAGAGACTAAGAGAGAGAGGGAGAAGGGTCTCGATGGGGAGAGAGTGAGGGAGAGAGAGAGGGAGGGAGGAGGGAGAGAAAGGGTGAGTGATAAAGAGAGGGAGAAAGTGAGAGTTAGAAAGGGAGTGAGAAATGGAGAGAGAGGAAGGGAGAGAGAGAGACAGAAAGTGAGAGAGACTGGAGTGAGAGAGAGAGAGACAGAGAGTGTGAGGGATTGATGGAGGGCGAGGGATGGAGATAGAGAAAGGGTGAGAGAGAAAGCGAGAGACAAAGAGAGAGGGCAAGAGAGCTAGAGAGAGGGGGTGAGAGAGGGAGATAGAGAGAGGGAGAGAGAGAGGGAAAGAGAGAGAGGGGGAGGGGGAGAGACAATGGTAGACAGAGAGGGTGAGAGAGTAAGATAGAGAGAGGGGGTGATTGAGGGAGTGAGAGAAAGGGAAGGAGAGAGAGAGGGAGAGAGAGAGAAAAGGAGGCAGATAGAGAAAGGGAGAGAAAGAAAGGGTGAGAGAGAGGGAGTAAAAGGGGGAAAGAGAGAAAAAGAGGAAGAGAGAGGAGAAAGAGAGAGAGAGTGAGTGAGTGAGAGAGAGTGAGAGGGAGAGAGGGAGAGAGAGAAAGGGAGGGGGAGGGATAGAGACAGATAGAGAGAGCGAAAGAGAGTGAGAGAGAGAGATGGAGAGAGAGACAGAGAGAGGGAGTGAGAGAGGGTGAGAGAGAAAGGGTGGGAGAAAGACACAAAGAGAGAGAGAGAAAGAGCGAGTGAGAGAGAGAGAGAATGAGAGAGAGAAAGTGGGAGTGGGTGAAAGAGAAAGGGAGGGAGAGGGTGAAAGAGAAAGGGAGGGAGAGAGAGAGAGTGTGGGAGAGAGAGTGAGAGTGAGGGAGGGAGAGATAAAAAGGGTGAGAGAGAAAGAGAGAGAGAGAGAGTGAGAGAGGGAGATAGAGAGAGAGTGGGAGAGAGAGAGGGAGAAAGAGATAAAGAGAGAGGAAGGGAGAGGGAGGGGGAGGGAGGGAGAGAGAGAAAGGGACGGAGTGAGACAAAAAGAAATAAAGGGAGAGAGAGTGAGGGGAGAGACAAAAAAAGAGAGAGAGAGAGAGTGAGTGAGAGGGAGAGAGAGGGAGAGAGAGGGAGAGTGAGGGAGAGAGAGAAACAAAGGGAGTGAGAGAGAGAAAGAGCGAGGGAGAAAGAGAGGGAAAGAGCGAGGGAGAGAGAGAAGGAGTGTGAGAGGGAGATCGAGAAAGGGAGAGAGTGTGGGCGAGAGAGAGAGGTAGGGGGTACGGCAGAGGGATAGAGAGTTGGTGAGAGAGAAAGAGAGAGAGGGAGAGTTAGAGAGAGAGGAAGTGAGAAAGGGAGATGGAAAGAGAGAGGGAGAGTGAAAGGGAGGGAGAGAGACAAAGGGAGGGAGAGAAAGGGAGAGAAGGTGAGAGAGAAAGTGATAGGGAGAGCGAGGGGAGGGAAGGAGAGAGGGAGAGCGAGGGGAGGGAAGGAGAGAGAAAGGGAGTGAGAGGGACAGAAAGAGAGAGAAACCAAGAGAGACTAAGAGAAAGAGAGAGAGTAAGAGAGTGAGGGAGAGAAAGAGTGAGAGAGAGAGAGAGAGATAGTTAGAGAGAGTGGAAGAGGGAGGGAGAGACATAGAGAGAGAGTGGGAGAGGGAGAGAGAGAGAGGGAGAGATAGAGAGAGGGGGAGGCAGAGAGGTAAAGAGTGTGACACATGGAGAGGAAGAGAGAGAGAGAGAAGGAGAGGTATGGGGAGGGAGGGGGAGAGAGGGAGAGAGTGAGGGAGAGAGAGTAGGAGAGAGAGCGATGGAGAGAGAGCAAGGGTAAGAGAGAAAGAGAGAGAGAGAGGGAGGGAGTGAGAGTGAGAGATACAGACAGAGATAGAGAGTGGGATGGAGAGAGGGGGAGAGGGAGAGAGAGGGAGTGAGACAAAGGTAGAGAGAGGGAGTGAGAGAGAAAGAGAGAGAAAGGGAAGGAGAGAGATAAAAAGAGCCAGAGAAACAAAGAGAGAAAGAGAGAGAAAAAGAGAGAGGGATAGAGAAAGAGAGAGGGGGAGGGAGGGAGGGAGAGAAGTGGAGAGAGAGAGATAGAGAGAAAGAGAGAGAGAGAGGGCAGGAGGGATGGTGAGAGAGAGAGGGAAAGAGAAAAAAGAGAATCAACGAGAGTAAGAGGGAGGGAGGGAGTGAGACAAAGGGGGAGAGAGAGGGTGAGAGAGAGGGAGAGGGAGGGAGAAGGGGGAGAGAGAGGGTGAGAGAGAAAGGGAAGGGCAGAGATGAAAAGAGCAAGAGAAACAAAGAGAGAAAGAGAGAGAAAAAGAGAGAGGGATGGAGAATGAGAGGGGGGAGGGAGGGAGATAGAGAAACGAAGAAAGAGAGAGAAAGATAAAGAGAGAGAATGTGAGAGAATGTGAGAGCGAGAGAGGGAGAGGAAGAGGAAGAGAGAGACAGAGAGTGGGAGAGAAAGATAAAGGGTGAGAGAGAAAGAGACAGAGAGAGAGAGAGTGAGAGAGGGAGATAGAGAAAGAGTGGGCGAGAGAGAAAGAGGAAAGAGAGATTAGGAGGGAGAAAGAGATTGAGGAGAGATAGGGAGGGGGAGAGAGGGATAGAGTGAAATGGAGGGAGAGAGAGTGTGTGAGAGAGAGAGGGATAGAGAGACAGAGAGGGAGGGAGTGAATGAGGGTGAGGGAGGGAGAAAGAGATAGAGATAGAGAGAGGGAGGGGAAAAGGAGGGAGGGGGAGGGAGGGAGAGAGACAGAAAGAGATAGAGAGCGAGAGAGAGTGAGAGAGAGGGACAGAGAGATAGAGAGAGAGGGAGTGACTGAGGGTGAGAGAGAAAGTGAGGGAGAGGGATAGAAAGAAAGAGAGAGTGAGAGAGAGGGGGGAGAGGGAGAGAAAGGGAGAGTGAGGGAGGGAGAGATAAAAAGGGTGAGAGAGAAAGAGAGGGAGAGAGAGATAGTCAGAGAGAGTGAGAGGGAGAGAGAGATAGTTAGAGAGAGAGGGAGAGGGAGGGAGAGACATAGAGAGAGTGGGAGAGGGAGAGAGAGGGAGAGGGAGAGATATAGAGAGAGAGGGGGAGGTAGAGAGTGTGACGGAGGGAGAGGAAGAGAGATAGAGAGATAGAGAGATAGGCATAGGTTTAGGGAGGGAGGGGGAGAGAGGGAGAGGTATGGGGAGGGAGGGGGAGAGGGGGGAGAGAGAGGGAGGGAGAGAAAGAGAGAGGGAGAGAGAGGTAGAGGGAGGGGAGGGAAGGAGAGAGAAATGGAGGGAGAGGGACAGAAAGAGAGAGAGAAAGTTAGAGTGACTGAGAGAGATAGAGTGAGTGAGAGAGAGTAAGAGAGTGAGGGAGAGAGTGAGAGAGAGAGAGAGAGAGAGATAGTTAGAGAGAGGGAGAGGGGGGGAGAGATATAGAGAGAGGGAGAGTGGGAGAAGGAGAGAGAAGGAGAGGGAGTGATAGAGAGAGGGGGAGGCAGAGAGGTAGAGAGCGTGACGGCGGAAGAGGAAGATAGAGAGAGGGAGAGGTATGGGGAGGGAGGGGGAGAGAGGGATGGAGAAAGAGCATGTGTTAGAGAAGAGAGAGAGTGTGAGAGTGAGAGAGGGAGTGAGAGAGGGAGATTTTGAGAGAGTGGGCGAGAGAGAGAGAGAAAGGGAGGGAGAAAGAGATAGAGAGAGGGAGGGGAAAAGGAGGGAGGGGGAGGGAGGGAGAGAGACAGAAAGAGATAGAGAGCGAGAGAGAGTGAGAGAGAGCGACAGAGAGATAGAGAGAGAGGGAGTGAGTGAGGGTGAGACAGAAAATGAGGGAGAGGGACAAAAAGAAAGAGAGAGAGAGAGAAGGAAGAGGGAGAGGGAGAGGGAGGGAGAGGGAGGGAGAGGGAGAGGGAGGGAGGGAGAGAGAAAAAGGGTGAGAGAGAAAGAGAGAGAGTGAGAGGGGGAGATAGAGAGAGTGGGATAGAGAGATCGAGAGAGATAGAGAGATAGAGAGAGATAAGGAGAGGGAAGGGGAGGAAGGGAGAGAGAGAAAGGGACGGAGAAAGACAGAAAAAGAGAAAGAGGGAGAGAGAGAGAGTGAGGGAGAGTGGGAAAGAGAGACTGAGACAGAGGGAGTGAGAGAGGGTGAGAGAGAATGGGAGGGAGAGAGACAGAAAAAGAGAGAGAGAATTAGAGAGTGAGAGAGAGAAAGTTAGAGAGAGGGAGAAGGAGAGAGTGGCATAGGGAGGGAGAGTGAGGCAGTGGGAGGGAGAGAGAGAAATAGTGAGAGAGTAAGAGAGGGAGAGAGAGAGTGTGTGTGTGAGGGAGAGAGAGAAGGAGTGAGAGAGGGAGATCGAGAAAGAGAGAGAGTGTGGGAGAGAGATAGAGAGAGGGAGAAAGTGGGAGGGGGTGAGGCAGAAGGATAGAGAGGGTGAGAGAGAAAGGGAGTGAGGGAGAGTTAGAGAGCGAGAGGAAGTGAGAGGGGGAGATAGAGAAAGAAAGAGGGAGAGAGAGGGAGAGAGAGAGAGTTAGAGTGAGGGAGGGAGATAAAGGGATAGAGAGAGAGGGAGAGATAGATAGAGAGAGAGAGGGTGAGAGAGAAAGAGAGGGAGGGAGAGAGAAAGAGAGGGAGGGAGAGAGAGGGAGAGGGAGGGAAGGGAAGGAGAGAGAAAGGGAGGGAGAGGGGGAGAAAGAGAGAGATAAAGCGAGAGTGACTGAGAGAGAGAGGGAGAATGAGTGACAGTTAGTAAGAGAGTGAGGGAGAGAGAGAGAGTGAGAGAGAGAGAGATAGTTAGAGAGAGTGGGAGAGGGAGGGAGAGACATAGAGAGAGAGTGGGATAGGAAGAGAGAGGGAGATGGAGAGATAAAGAGAGTGGGGGAGGCAGAGAGGTAGAGAGGTAGAGAGTGTGACGGAGGGAGAGGAAGAGAAAGAGAGATGGAGAGAGAGGGAGAGGTATGGGGAGGGAGGGGGAGAGGGGGGAGAGAGGGAGAGAGAGTGAGGGAGAGGGAGGGATGGAGAGCGAGCAAGGGTAAGAGATTAAGAGAGAGAGGGAGAGAGAGGGATGGAGAGAGAGCAAGGGTAAGAGAGAGAGAGAGAGATTGAGGGAGTGAGAGTGAGAGATAGAGGCAGAGATAGATAGTGGGATGGAGAAAGGGGGAGAGGGGGAGAGAGAGGGATGGAGTGAGACAAAGGGAGAGAGAGAGGGGGAGTGAGAGAGGGAGAGAGAAAGGGAAGGAGAGACAAAAAGAGCAAGAAAAACAGAGAGAGAGAGAGAGATGGAGAAAGAGAGGGGGAGGCAGGGAGAGAGAGAAGCGGAGAGAGAGAAAAAAATATAGAGAAGGAGAGAGAGAGAGAGACAGAGAGATAGAGAGGGCGGAACGGATGGAGAGAGAGAGGGAGAGAGGAAAAAGAGAATTAGCGAGAGTTAGAGAGAGAGTGTGGGAGGGAGTGAGAGAGGGAGATCGAGAAATAGAGAGAGTATGGGAGAGAGAGAGGGAGAGGGAGGGAGGGGGTGAGGTACAGGGATAGAGAGAAGGTGAGAGAGGAAGGGAGTGAGGGAGAGTTAGAGAGAGAGGAAGTGAAAGAGGGAGATTGAGAAAGAGAGAGAGTTGGAGAGAGAGAGGGAGATAGTGAGAGGGAGAGGGAGGGAGAGAGACAAAGGAATAGAGAGAGGGTGAGAGAGAGACAGAGATAGAGAGAGTGAGGGAGAGAGAGAGTAAAAGGGGGAGAGAAGGAAATAGAGAGATGGAGAGAGAGCAAGGGTAAGAGAGAAAGAGAGAGATAAAGAGAGAGAGAGAGGGAGTGAGAGTGACAGATAGAGACAGAGATAGAGAGAGCGGGATGGAGTGAAACAAAGGGAGAGACAGAGCGGGGGGAGTGAGAGAGGGAGAGAGAGAAAGGGAAGGAGAGAGAAAAAGAGCAAGAGAAAGAAAGAGAGATAGAGAGAAAAAGAGAGAGAGAGAGAGAGAGATGGAGAAAGAGAGAGGGGGAGGGAGGGAGAAAGAAGCGGAGATAGAGAGAAAGATAAAGAGAATGAGAGAGAGAAAGAGAGTGACAGAAAGAGAGAGGGCGGGACGGGTGGAGAGACAGAGATAGAGAGGGAGAGAGAAAAAAGAGAATCAGCGAGAGTCAGAGGGAGGAGAGAGAGAAACAAAGAGAGAGAGGGGGAGGGAGTGAGACAAAGGGAGAGAGGGTAGAGAGCGGGAGAGAGAGAGGGAGTGAGAAAGGAAGAGAGAGAAAGGGAAGGTGAGAGACAAAAAGAGTAATAGAGATAGAGAAAGAAAGATAAAGAGAGAGAGAGACAGAAAAAGAGAATCAGCGAGAGTTAGAGGGAGGAGGGAGAGAGAAACAAAGATAGAGAGTCAGGAGGGAGGGAGGGACGGAGGGAGAGAGTGAGGGATGGAGAGAGAGAGAGAGAGAAATAGAGATAGAGAAAGGGAGGGACAAATGGACAAAGAGAGTGTGAGAGCGAGAGAGCGAGGGAGAAAGAGAGAGGGAGAGAGAAAAAAGAGAATCAGCGAGAGTTAGAAGGAGGTGGGAGAGAGAGAAGTAAAGAGAGAGAGAATGAGGGAGAGAGAAAGAGAGAGAAAGGGAGAGAGAGTGAGGGAGAGAGAAAGAGAGAGAGAATGAGGGAGAGAGAAAGAGAGAGAAAGGGAGAGAGAGTGAGGGATGGAGAGTGTGAGAGGGAGAGAGAAGGAGAGAGGGATGGAGAAAGAGAAAGGGTAAGAGAGAATGAGAGAGAGGGAAAGGGAGAGAGTGAGAGAGAGAAAGGGAGGGACAGAGAAAGAAAGAGAGAGAAAGTGGGAGAGAGAAAGTGAGGGAGAGAGGGGGAGAGAGACAAAGACAGAGGGAGTGAGAGAGGGTGGCAGAGAAAGGGCGGGAGAGAGACAGAAATAAAGAGAGAGAAAGTGAGAGAGAGGGAGAGGGAGAGGGAGAGAGAGGAAGAGTGAGGGGGAGAGAGAGAAAGGGTGAGAGAGAAAGAGAGGGAGAGAGAGGGTGAGCGAGGGAGAGAGAGAAGAGAGAGAGTGTGGGAGATCGAGAGAGAGATAGTGTGGGAGAGAGAGGGAGGGGGTGAGACAGAGGGATAGAGAGAGGGTGAGAGAGAGGGTGAGAGAGAGAGGGTGAGAGAGAGAGGGAGAGTTAGAGAGAATAGAAGTGAGAGAGGGAGATAGAGAAAGAGAGAAGGAGAGGAAGGGGAGGGAGGGGAGGGGCGCAAAGAGAGAAAAGGAGGGAGAGTGACAGAAAGAGAGAGAGAGAGAGAGAGAGTGAGAGAGAGTAAGAGAGTGAGGGAGAGAGAGATAGTTAGAGAGAGAGGGAGAGGGATGGAGAAAGAGAGAGGGAGGGTGAGAGAGAAAGAGAGAGAGGGAGAGTTAGAGAGGGAGGAAGTGAGAGAGGGAGAGGAAGGGGAGGCAGGGGAGGGAGAGAAAGGGAGTTAGAGGGACAGAAAGAGAGAGATCGAGTGAGATTGAGAGAGTGAGTAAGAGAGAGTAAGAGAGTGAGGGAGAGAGAGATAGTTAGAGAGAGGGATGGAGAGAGAGAGAGGAAGAGAGAAAATAGAGAATCAGTGAGAGTTAGAGGGAGGAGGGAGAGAGAAACAAAGATAGAGAGTCAGGAGGGAGGGAGGGACGGAGGGAGAGAGTGAGGGATGGAGAGAGAGAGAGAGAGAAATAGAGATAGAGAGAGAGAAAGAGAGGCGGAGAGAAAGAGAGGAAGAGAGAGAGAAAGAGGGAGAGAGAAAGGGAGAGAGACAGTGAGGGAGAGAGAGTGTGAGAGGGAGAGGGAGAGAGAGGGAGTGAGAGAGAGAGATAGATAGAGAAATATAGATCGATAGATAGTGAGAGAGAGTGTGAGGGACAGACATAGATGGAGAGGCAGAGAGAGAGAGGGAGGGAGTGAAAGTGAGAGAGAGAGAGAAATATAGATCGATAGATAACGAGAGAGAGAGATAGACGGATAAAAAGAGGGAGAGAGAAAGAGACAGTGAATGTGAGAGGGAGTGAGAGATAGAGGGTGAGAGAAAGATAGATAGATAGAGTCAGAGAGAGAGAAAAAGAGAGAGACTAAGAGAGAGTGAGAGTCAGAGAGATTGAGTGAGTGAGAGAGTGAGAGTGAGAGTGAGAGTGAGTGAGAGAGAAAGAGATAGATAGATAGAGTAAGAGTGTGTGTGTGTGAGAGAGAGAGAGAGAACGAAAGAATAAGGGAGAGAGAGAGACAAAGTAGGATGGAGAGAGAGAAAGGGAGAGAGAGAAAGGGAAGGAAAGAGACAGAAAGAGCAAGGCAAACAAAGAGAGAAAGAGAGAGGGATGGAGAAAGAGAGAGGGAGGGAGGAAGAGAGGGAGGGAGAGAGAAACGGAGAGAGACAGAAAGATAGAGAGAGAAAGGGAGAGAGAGAGAAAGAGAGAGAGAAAGAGAGAGAGTGAAAGAGAGAGGGAGTGAGAGATGGAGAGAGAGAAAGGGAAGGGGATGGAGAGAGAGAGGGAGAGAGAAAAAAGAGAATCAGCGAGAGTTAGAGGGAGGAGGGAGGGAGTAGGGAGAGATAGAAATGGAGAGAGAGAGGGAGAGAGAGAAACAGAGAGAAAGAGAAAGAGAGAGAAAGAGAAAGAGATAGAGAGAGTGAGAGAAAGAGAGAGAGAGTGTGTGTGTGAGTGAGAGTTAGAGGGAGGACAGAGAGAGACTTACAGAGAAGGAGAGTGAGAGAGAGTGAGAGAGAGAGAGAGGGAGAGTGAGAGTGAGAGGGAGTGAGAGAGAAAGAGATAGATAGATAGAGAGAGACAGAACGAGAGATAAAGGGAAAGAGACAGAGGGATGGAGAGAGAGAAAGGGTGAAAGAGAGTGGGAGTGAGAAAATGAGAGAGAGAAAGGGAAGGAGAGAGACAGAAAGAGCAAGACAAATAAAGAGAGAAAGAGAGAGGGATAGAGAAAGAGAAAGGGAGGTAGAAAGGGTGGGAAGGAGAGAGAGAAAGAGAGAGAGTGTGTGTGAGAAAGGGAGGGACGGATGGAGAGAGAGGGAGAGAGAAAAAAGAGAATCAACGAGGGTTAGAGGGAAGAGGGAGGGAGAGAGGGAGAGAGAGAAATGGAGAGAGAGGGAGGGAGAGAGAGTGGGATAGAGAGAAAGAGATGAGAGGGAGTAAGAGTGGGAGATAGAGACACATATAAATAGAGTGAGAGAGAGAGAGGGAGAGAGAGAGAGACAGAGAGAGTGTGAGAAAGGGTGAGAGAGAAAGAGAGAACAATAGACAGAGACAGGGAGAGAGGGTGTGATAGTGGGTGATAGAGACAGAGATAAAGAGAATGGGAGAAAGAGAGAGAAGGAGAGAGAGAGAGAGTAAGAGAGTGAGAGAGAGAGATAGTTAGAGAGAGATGGAAAAGGATGGAGAGAGAGAGGGAGGATGAGAGAGAGAGAGGATGAGAGAGAAAGAGAGAGAGGGAGAGTTAGAGAGAGAGGAAGTGAGAGTGGGTGATAGAGACAAAGANGAGGGGGGGGGAGGGATGGAGGGAGAGAGAGTGAGGAATGAAAGAAAGAGAGAGAGATGGAAAGAGAAAGAGAGAGAGAAAGGGAGGGACAGATGGAGAAAGAGAGAGAGAAAAGCAGAGAGTGGGCGAGAGAGAAGGAGAGAGGGAGAGGGTGAGAGAGGCAAATAGAGAAAGAGAGAGAGTGTGGGAGAGAGAGAGAGACATGGAGGGAGAGAAATAAAGGGAGAAAGAGGGTGAGAGAGAGAGAGAGCGAGAGAGAGGGGGGACTAAGAGACGGAGAGAGAGAAAGGGTGGGAGAGAGAGAGAGAAAGAGAGAGGAAGAGAGAGAGGGAAAGAGGGAGAGAGAAAGGGAGAGAGACAGTGAGGGAGAGAGAGTGAGAGGGAGAGGGATGGAGAGAGAGAAAGGGTAAGAGAGAACGAGAGAGTGAGAGAGAGATAGAGAAAGAGAGAGAGGGAGTAAGAGTGGGGGATAGAAAAAGAGATAGAGAGGGGAGAGAAAGAGAGAGAGAGAGGGAGTGAGACAAAGAGAGAGAGGGTGAGAGAGAGGGAGTGAGAGAGAGATAGAGAGAAATATAGATCGATAGATAGTGAGAGAGAGTGTGAGGGACAGACATAGATAGAGAGGAAAAGAGAGAGAGAGAGGGAGGGAGTGAGAGAGAGAGAGAGAAATATAGATCGATAGATTGTGATAGAGAGAGATTGACGGATAGAAAGAGAGAGAGAGAGACAGTGAAAGTAAGAGGGAGTGAGAGAGATAGTGAGAGAAAGATAGATAGATAGAGTCAGAGAGAGATAGAGAAAGAGAGAGACAGAGAGAGAAAGAGAGTGAGCGAGAGTTCGAGGGACGACGAGGAGAGAGAGAGAGACTCAGAGAGAGGGAGAGTGAGAAAGATTGAGAGAGTGTGCGAGTGAGAGTGAGAGAGTGAGAGTGTGAGTGAGAGAGTGAGAGTGCGAGAGAGTGAGAGAGTGAGAGAGAGTGAGAGAGTGAGAGTGTGTGTGTGAGAGAGAGAACGAAAGAATAAGAGAGAGTGACAAAGTGTGATGGAGAGAGAGGAAAAGGGAGAGAGAGAAAGGGAAGGAGAGAGATAGAAAGAGCAAGACAAACAAAGAGAGAAAGAGAGAGGGATGGAAAAAGAGAGAGGGAGGGAGGAAGAGAGATAGAAAGATAGAGAGAGAAAGGGAGAGAGAGAGAAAGGGAGAGTGATGGGGAGAGAGAGAAGAAGAGAGAGAGTGAGAGAGAGATGGAGAGAGAGAGAAAGGGAAGGACGGATGGAGAGAGAGTGGGAGAAAGAAAAAAAGAGAATCAGCAAGAGTTAGAGGAAGGAGGGAGGGAGGAGGGAGAGAGAGAAACGGAGAGAGAGGGAGAGAGAGAAAGAGAGAGAGAGTGAGAGTGAGCGAGAGTTAGAAGGAGGACAGAGAGAGACTTAGAGAGAGGGAGAGTGAGAGAGAGTGAGAGAGGGAGAGAGGGAGAGTGAGAGTGAGAGGGAGTGAGAGAGAAAGAGATAGATAGAGAGAGGGAGAGGCAGAACGAGGGAAAAAGGGAAGGAAAGAGACAGAAAGAGCAAGACAAACAAAGAGAGAAAGAGAGAGGGAGGGAAAAAGAGAGAGGGAGGGAGAAAGGGTGGGAAGGAGAGAGAGACACAGAGAGAGAGAAAGAGAGAGAGAGAGAGTGATCAAGGGAGGGACGGATGGAGAGAGAGAGGGAGAGAGACAAAAAGAGAATCAGAGAGGGTTAGAGGGAAGAGGGAGGGAGGGAGGGAGAGAGAGAAACGAAGAGAGAGAGTGGGAGAGAGAGAGAGGGATACAGAGAAAGAGACAAGAGGGAGTAAGAGTGGGAGATAGAGAAACATATATAGAGAGTGGGAGAGAGAGAGGGGGAGAGAGAGATATAGAGAGAGTGTGAGAAAGGGTAAGAGAGAAAGAGAGCGATAGAGAGAGGGGGTGAGAGTGGGAGATAGAGAGAGTGGGAGAAAGAGAGAGAAGGGGAGAGAGAGAGGGAGGGAGTGAGACAAAGGGAGAGAGAGAGATAGGGTAAGGGTGAGGGGGAGAGAGAAAGATAGAGAAAGGGTGAGGGAGAGAGAGATAGAGAAAGGGTGAGAGAGAAAAAGAGAGAGGGAAAGAGAGAGAGTGGGAGAGTGGGAGATACAGACAGAGATAGAGAGTGGGAGAGAGAGAAGGAGAGAGAGAGAGGGAGGAAGTGTGACAAAGGGAGAGCGAGGTTGAGAGAGAGAGAACGAGGGAGTGAGAGAGGGAGAGAGAGAGGGAAGGAGAGAGACAAAAAGAGCAAGAGAAACAAAGAGAGAAAGAGAGAGGGATGGAGAAAGAGAGAGGAGGAGGAAGGGAGGGAGGGAGTGAGAGAAACAGAGAGAGAGATAGAGAGAGATAGAGAGAGAGAAAGAGAGAGAGGGAAAGCGATGGACGGATGGAGAGAGAGGGAGAGAGAAAAAAGAGAATCAAGGAGAGTTAAAGGGAGGAGGGAGTGAGAGAAACAAAGAGAGAGAGTCAGGACGAAGGGAGGGACGGAGGGAGAGAGTGTGTGTGATGGAGAGATAGAGAGATAGAAAGAGAGAGAGGCAAAGAGAGAGTGAGAGAGAGAGGGAGTGAGAGAGAGAAATATAGATCGATAGATAGTGAGAGAGAGAGTGTGAGGGACAGAGAGAGAGAGTGAGGGACATAGAGAGAGTGAAAGTGAGAGGGGGAGAGAGAGAGAGAAAGATAGATAGATAGAGTGAGAGTGAGAGAGAGAGTGTGTGAGAGAGAGAGAGAAAGAGAAAAAGAGCTAGAGACAAAGAGTCAGTGAGTGTTAGAGGGAGGAAGGAGAGAGAGAGAGAGCGAGAGAGACGGAGAGAAAGGGAGAGTGAGAGCGAGTAAGAGATTAAGAGAGAGTGAGAGGGAGAGGGAGTGAGAGAGAAAGAGATAGATAGAGAGTGAGAGAGAGAGAGAGAGGAAGGGAGAGAGGAATTGAGAGTGGGAGATAGAAAAAGAGATATAGAGAGGGGGAGGGAGAGAGGGAGGAGAGAGAGAGGGAGAGAGGAAGAGAGTGAGACAAAGAGAGAGAGGGGGTGAGAGAGAGGGAGTGAGAGAGAGATAGAGAAAGAGAAATATAGATCGATAGATAGTGAGAGAGAGTGAGGGACATACTTAGATATAGAGGAAGAGAGAGAGAGAGCGAGGGAGTGAGAGAGAGAGATAGAGAGAGAGAGAAATATAGATCGATAGATAGCGAGAGAGAGTGGGGGATAGAAAGAGAGAAAGAGACAGTGATTGTGAGAGGGAGTGATAGAAAGGGAGAGAGAAAGGGTGAGAGAGAGAGGGAGTGAGAGAGGGAGAAAGAGAGAGGGGGGAGGGGGAGAAAGGGAAGGAGAGAGACAGAAAGAGCAAGACAAACAAAGAGAGAAAGAGAGAGGGATGAAGAAAGAGAGAGGGAGGGAGGAAGAGAGGGAGGGAGAGAGAAAAATGGAGAGAGACAGAAAGATAGGGAGAGAAAGGGAGAGAGAGAAAGAGAGAGAAAAAGAGAGAGAGAGTGTGAGAGAGATGGAGAGAGAGAAAGGGAAGGACAGATGGAGAGAGAGCGGGAGAAAGAAAAAAAGAGAATCAGCGAGAGTTAGAGGAAGGAGGGAGGGAGAAGGGAGAGAGAGAAATGGAGAGAGAGAGGGAGAGAGAGAAAGAGAGAGAATAAGAAAGACAGAGAGAGAAAGAGATAGAGAGAGTGAGAGAAAGAGAGAGTGAGAGTGAGAGTGAGCGAGAGTTAGAGGGAGGACGGAGAGAGACTTAGAGAGAGGGAGAGGGAGAGAGGGCGAGTGAGAGTGAGAGAGGGAGAGAGGGAGAGTGAGAGTGAGAGGGAGTGAGAGAGAAAGAGATAGATAGAGAGAGACAGAATGAGAGAAAAAGAAAGAGAGAGAAAAAGAGGGATGGAGAGAGAGAAAGGGTGAGAGAGAGGGAATGAGAAATGGAGAGAGAGAAAGGGACGGAGAGAGACAGAAAGAGCAAGACAAACAAAGAGAGAAAGAGAGAGGGATGGAGAAAGAGAGAGGGATGGAGAAAGAGAGAGGGAGGGAGAGAAAGAGAGAGAGAGAGAGAGAGAGAGTGAGAGTGAGAATGGGAGGGACAGAAGGAGAGGGAGAGAGGGAGAGAGAAAAAAAGGGAATCAGCAAGGGCTAGAGGGAAGAGGGAGGGATGGAGGGAGAGACAGAAATGGAGAGAGAGGGAGGGAGTGAGAGAGGGGGATAGAGAGAAAGAGACGAGAGGGAGTAAGAGTGGGAGATAGAGATACATATATAGAGAGTGGGAGAGAGAGGGGGAGAGAGAGACATAGATAGAGTGTGAGAAAGGGTGAGAGAGAAAGAGAGCGATAGAGAGAGATAGGGAGAGAGGGTGTGAGAGTGGGAGACAGAGACAGAGATAGAGAGTGGGAGAAAGAGAGAAGGAGATAGAGAGAGGGGGAGGGAGCGAGGCAAAGGGAGAGAGAGAGATAGAGAAAGGGTGAGGGAGAGAGTGAGATAGAGAAAAGGTGAGGGAGAGAGAGAGAGATAGAGAAAGGGTGAGAGAGAAAAAGAGAGCGAGAAAGTGAGAGAAAGAGAGAGAGGGTGTGAGAGTTGGAGATAGAGACAGAGACAGAGGGTGGGAGAGAGAGAAGAGAGAGAGAGAGGGAGTGTGACAAAGGGAGAGAGAGAGAACGAGGGAGTGACAGAGGGAGAGAGACAAAAAGGAAGGAGAGAGACAAAAAGAGCAAGAGAAACAAAGAGAGAAAGAGAGAGAAAAAGAGAGTGGGATGGAGAAAGAGAGGGGGATGAAGGGAGGGAGGGGGAGAGAAACGGTGAGAGAGAGATAGAGAGAGAGCCAAAGAGAGAGAGGGAGGGTCGGATGGAGAGAGAGAGAGAAAGAGAAAAAAAGAGAATTAGCGAGAGTTAGAGGGAGGAGGGTGAGAGAGAAACAAAAGGGTGAGTCAGGACAGAGGGAGGGATGGAGGGAGAGAGTGTGGGGGATGGAGAGACACAGAGAGAGAAATAGAGAGAGAGAGATGGAGGGAAAGATGGAGAAATAGAGAGAGTGCGAGAGAGAGGGAGGGAGAGAAACAAAGGGAGAGAGAAAGGGTGAGAGATAGAGAGGAAGAGAGAGAGAAGTAGGGAGTGAGAGAAAGGGAGAGAGAAAGGGTGAGAGAGACAGAGAGAGGGAGTGAGAGAGGGGGAGAGAGAAAGGGAGGAAGAGAGGCAAAGAGAGAGACTGAGAGAGAGATTGAGAGAGAGAAATATCGATCGATAGATAGAGAAAGAGAGAGTGTGAGGGAGAGAGAGAGAGTAAAAGTGAGAGGGAGTGAGAGAAAGATAGATAGATAGAGTGAGAGTGAGAGACAGGGTGAGAGAAAGAGAGAGAGAAAGAGAGAGAGAGAGAGAGTCAGTGAGAGTTAGAGGGAGGAGGGAGAGAGAGAGCAAGAGAAACTTAGAGATGGGGAGAGTGAGAGAGATTGAGAGAGAGAGCGAGAGAAACTAAGAGATGGGGAGAGTGAGAGAGATTGAGAGAGAGAGTGAGAGTGAGAGGGAGTGAGAGAGAAAGAGATAGGGAGAGTGACAAATAGATAGATAGAGTGAGAGTGAGAGAGAGAGAGGGAGGGAGGCATTGAGACAAAGGGGGAGAGAGATAAAGGATGAGAGAGAAAGAGAGAGCGAGAGAGAGAGAAAGAGAGAGAGGGTGTGAAAGTGGGAGATAGAGATAGAGATAGAGAGTGGGAGAGAGAGAAGGAGAGAGAGGGAGGGACTGTGACAAAGGGAAACAGAGTGGTTGAGGGTGAGAGAATGAAGGAGGGAGGGAGTGAGAGAGGGAGAGAGAAAGAGAAGGAGAGAGGGGGAGAGAGAGTAAGAGTCGAAGATAGTGACATAGATAAAGATAGTGGGAGAGAGAGGGGGAGAGAGAGAAGAGGAGAGGGAGAGATAGTGAGAAAGAGTGAGAGAGAAAGAGAGAGCGAGAGAGAAAGAGATAGAGAGAGGGTGTGAGAGTGGGAGATAGAGACAGAGATAGAGAGTGGGAGAGAGAGAGAGGGAATGAGGGAGAGAGAGAGGGAGGCAGTGAGATAAAGGGAGTGAGAGAGAGAAAGAGAGAGAGGGTGTATGAGTGGGAGATAAAGACAGAGATAGAGAGTGGGAGAGAGAGAGAATGAGAGAGAGAGAGACGGAGTGTGACAAAGGGAGAGAGAGGTTGAGAGAGAGGGAGAGAAGGAGCGAGTGAGAGAGGAAGAGAGACAAAAAGGAAGGAGAGAAACAAAGAGAGAAAGAGAGAGAAAAAGAGAGTGGGATGGAGAAAGAGAGAGGGGGGATGAAGGGAGGGAGGGGGAGAGAAACGGTGAGAGAGAGATAGAGAGAGAGAGACAAAGAGAGAGAGGGAGGGTCGGATGGAGAGAGAGAGAGAGAAAAAGAGAAAAAAAGAGAATTAGCGAGAGTTAGTGGGAGGAGGGTGAGAGAGAAACAAAAAGGGTGAGTCAGGACAGAGGGAGGGATGGAGGGAGAGAGTGTGGGGGATGGAGAGACAGAGAGAGAGAAATAGAAAGAGAGAGATGGAGGGAAAGATGGAGAAAGAGAGAGAGAGCGAGAGAGAGGGAGGGAGAGAAACAAAGGGAGAGAGAAAGGGTGAGAGATAGAGAGGAAGAGAGAGAGAGAAGTAGGGAGTGAGAGAAAGGGAGAGAGAAAGGGTGAGAGAGACAGAGAGAGGGAGTGAGAGAGGGAGAGAGAGAAAGGGAGGAAGAGAGATAGAAAGAGAGAGGCAAAGAGAGAGTCTGAGAGAGAGATTGAGAGAGAGAAATATCGATCGATAGATAGTGAAAGAGAGAGTGTGAGGTAGAGAGAGAGAGTAAAAGTGAGAGGGAGTGAGAGAAAGATAGATAGATAGAGTGAGAGTGAGAGAGAGAGGGTGAGAGAAAGAGAGAGAGAGAGAAAGAGAGTCAGTGAGAGTTAGAGGGAGGAGGGAGAGAGAGAGCGAGAGAAACTGAGAGATGGGGAGAGTGAGAGAGATTGAGAGAGAGAGCGAGAGAAACTGAGAGATGGGGAGAGTGAGAGAGATTGAGAGAGAGAGTGAGAGTGAGAGGGAGTGAGAGAGAAAGAGATAGGGAGAGTGACAAATAGATAGATAGAGTGAGAGTGAGAGAGAGAGAGGGAGGGAGGCAGTGAGACAAAGGGAGAGAGAGAGAAAGGATGAGAGAGAAAGAGAGAGCGAGAGAGAGAAAGAGAGAGAGGGTGTGAGAGTGGGAGATAGAGAGGAAGGGAGAGAGAGAGTGAGGGACATACTTAGATAGAGAGGAAGTGAGAGAGAGGAGCGAGGGAGTGAGTGAGAGAGAGATGGAGAGAGAGAAATATAGATCGATAGATAGCGAGAGAGAGAGTGGGGGACAGAAAGAGAGAGAGAGACAGTGATAGTGAAAGGGAGTGAGAGAGAGTGAGAGAAAGATAGATAGATAGAGTGAGAGAGAGAGAGAAAGAGAGTGAGCGAGTGTTAGAGGGAGGACGAAGAGAGAGAGAGCGAGAGAGACTGAGAGAGAGGGAGAGAGGGAGAGTGAGGGAGTAAGAGAGTGAGAGAGAGAGTGAGAGTGAGAGAGAGAGAGGGAGTGAGAGAGAAAGGGATAGATAGATAGAGTGAGAGGGAGAGAGAAATAGAGAGAGAACGAGCGTAAAAGGGAGAGAGAAGCAAAGAGGGATGGAGAGACAGAAAGGGAGAGAGAAAGGGTGAGAGAGAGAGGGAGTGAGAGAGGGAGAGAGAAAGGGTGAGAGAGAGAGAGAAAGAGCAAGACAAATAAAGAGAGAAAAAGAGAGGGGTGGAGAAAAAGAGAGGGAAGGAGGAACAGAGGGAGGGAGAGAGAAACGGAGAGAGAGAGAAAGATCGAGAGAGAGAAAGGGAGAGAGAAAGAAAGAGAGAAAAAGAGAGAGAGATGGAGAGAGAGAAAGGGAGCGACGGATGAAGAGAGAGAGGGAGGAAGAAAAAAAGAGAATCGGCGAGAGTTAGAGGGAGGAGGGAGGGAGGGAGAGAGAGAAAGAGAGAGAAAGAGAAAGAGATAGAGAGAGAAAGAGAGAGGGAGTAAGAGAAAGAGAGAGAGAAAGAGAGTGAGAGGAAGTGAGAGAAAGAGAGAGAGAGGGAGGGAGGAAGGGAAGGAGGAAGAGAGAAACGGAGAGAGAGAAAGATAGAAAAAGAGAAAGAGAGAGTGGAAGAGAGAGAGGGTGTGAGAGAGAGATAAAGAGAGAGAGAGAGGGAGGGACGTATGGAGAGAGAGGGAGAGAGAAAAAAAGAATCAGCGAGAGCTAGAGGGAGGAGGGAGGGAGGAAGGGAGAGAGAAACGGAGAGAGGGAGGGAGAGAGAGAGAGGGATAGTGAGAGAGAGTGAGGGGGAGAGAGAGTAAGAGTCGAAGATAGTGACATAGATAAAGATAGTGGGAGAGAGAGGGGGAGAGAGAGAAGAGGAGAGGGAGAGATAGTGAGAAAGAGTGAGAGAGAAAGAGAGAGCGAGAGAGAAAGAGATAGAGAGAGGGTGTGAGAGTGGGAGATAGAGACAGAGATAGAGAGTGGGAGAGAGAGAGAGGGAATGAGGGAGAGAGAGAGGGAGGCAGTGAGATAAAGGGAGTGAGAGAGAGAAAGAGAGAGAGGGTGTATGAGTGGGAGATAAAGACAGAGATAGAGAGTGGGAGAGAGAGAGAATGAGAGAGAGAGAGACGGAGTGTGACAAAGGGAGAGAGAGGTTGAGAGAGAGGGAGAGAAGGAGCGAGTGAGAGAGGAAGAGAGACAAAAAGGAAGGAGAGAAACAAAGAGAGAAAGAGAGAGAAAAAGAGAGTGGGATGGAGAAAGAGAGAGGGGGGATGAAGGGAGGGAGGGGGAGAGAAACGGTGAGAGAGAGATAGAGAGAGAGAGACAAAGAGAGAGAGGGAGGGTCGGATGGAGAGAGAGAGAGAGAAAAAGAGAAAAAAAGAGAATTAGCGAGAGTTAGTGGGAGGAGGGTGAGAGAGAAACAAAAAGGGTGAGTCAGGACAGAGGGAGGGATGGAGGGAGAGAGTGTGGGGGATGGAGAGACAGAGAGAGAGAAATAGAGAGAGAGATGGAGGGAAAGATGGAGAAAGAGAGAGAGAGCGAGAGAGAGGGAGGGAGAGAAACAAAGGGAGAGAGAAAGGGTGAGAGATAGAGAGGAAGAGAGAGAGAGAAGTAGGGAGTGAGAGAAAGGGAGAGAGAAAGGGTGAGAGAGACAGAGAGAGGGAGTGAGAGAGGGAGAGAGAGAAAGGGAGGAAGAGAGATAGAAAGAGAGAGGCAAAGAGAGAGTCTGAGAGAGAGATTGAGAGAGAGAAATATCGATCGATAGATAGTGAAAGAGAGAGTGTGAGGTAGAGAGAGAGAGTAAAAGTGAGAGGGAGTGAGAGAAAGATAGATAGATAGAGTGAGAGTGAGAGAGAGAGGGTGAGAGAAAGAGAGAGAGAGAGAAAGAGAGTCAGTGAGAGTTAGAGGGAGGAGGGAGAGAGAGAGCGAGAGAAACTGAGAGATGGGGAGAGTGAGAGAGATTGAGAGAGAGAGCGAGAGAAACTGAGAGATGGGGAGAGTGAGAGAGATTGAGAGAGAGAGTGAGAGTGAGAGGGAGTGAGAGAGAAAGAGATAGGGAGAGTGACAAATAGATAGATAGAGTGAGAGTGAGAGAGAGAGAGGGAGGGAGGCATTGAGACAAAGGGGGAGAGAGATAAAGGATGAGAGAGAAAGAGAGAGCGAGAGAGAGAGAAAGAGAGAGAGGGTGTGAAAGTGGGAGATAGAGATAGAGATAGAGAGTGGGAGAGAGAGAAGGAGAGAGAGGGAGGGACTGTGACAAAGGGAAACAGAGTGGTTGAGGGTGAGAGAATGAAGGAGGGAGGGAGTGAGAGAAGGAGAGAGAAAGGGAAGGAGAGAGATAAAAAGAGCAATAGAAGCAAAGAGAGAAAGAGAGAGAAAAGAGAGAGGGATGGAGAAAGAGAGGGGGAGGGAGGGAGAGAGAGCGAGGGAGAAATGGAGGCACGGATAGAGAGAGAGGGAGTGAGAGAGGGAGGAGAGAGAGAGGGACGGATGGAGAGAGAGAGAGGGTGAGAGCAAGACAAACAAAGAGAGAAAGGGAGACGGGGAGTGAGAGAGAGCGAGAAAGGGAGAGAGAGAAAGCGTGAGAGAGACAGAGAGAGGGTGTGAGAGAGGGAGAGAGAGAAAGAGAGTAAGAGAGATAGAAAGTGAGAGAGGCAAAGAGAGAGAGTGAGAGAGAGAGGGAGTGAGAGAGAGATTGAGACAGAAAAATATAGATCGATAGATAGTGAGAGAGAGAGTGAGGGACAGAGAGAGAGAGGGAGTGAGGGACAGAGAGATAGATAGAGTGAGAGTGAGAGAGTGAGAGAAAAAGAGAGAAAGAGAAAAAGAGAGAGAGAAAGAGAGTCAGTGAGAGTTAGAGTGAGGAGGGAGAGAGAGAGCGAGAGAGACTGAGAGAGAGGGAGAGTGAGAGAGAGAGAGTGAGAGAGAGGGAGATTGAGAGACAGTGAGAGTGAGAGTGAGAGGGAGTAAGAGAGAAAGAGAGAGAGAGAGTGAGAGAGAGAGTGAGAGAGACTGAGAGAGAGGGAGAGTGAGAGAGAGAGTGAGAGAGACTGAGAGAGAGGGAGAGTGAGAGAGAGAGTGAATGTGAGAGGGAGTGTGAGAGAGAGTGAATGTGAGAGGGAGTGTGAGAGAGAGAGAGAGTGAGAGAGAGAAAGAGAAGAAGAGAGAGAGAGAAAGAGAGTCAGTGAGAGTTAGAGGGAGGAGGGAGAGAGAGCGAGAGAGACTGAGAGAGAGGGAGAGTGAGAGAGAGTGAAAGATTGAGAGAGAGAGAGTGAGAGGGAGTGAGAGAGAAAGAGATAGAGAGAGTGGGAGAGAGAGCGAGAGAGACTGAGAGAGAGGGAGAGTGAGAGAGAGTGAGAGAGAGAGTGAGAGTGAGAGGGAGTGAGAGAGAAAGAGATAGATAGAGAGAGTGAGAGTGAGAGAGAGATAGAGAGAGAACGAGAGTAAAAGATAGATAGAGACAAAGAGGGATGGAGAGAGAGAAAGGGAGAGAGAGAAAGGGAGAGAGAGAAAGGGAGAGAGAAAGGGTGTGAGAGAGAGATTGAGAGAGAGAAAGAGAGAAAGAGAGAGAGAGAAAGAGAGTGAGCGAGAGTTTGAGGGAGGACGGAGAGAGACTCAGAGAGAGGGAGAGTGGGAGAGAGTGAGAGAGAATGAGAGTGAGAGGGTGAGAGAAAGAGAGAGAGAAAGGGAAGGAGAGAGACAGAAAGAGCAAGACAAACAAAGAGAGAAAGAGAGGGATGGAGAAAGAGAGTGGGTGGGAGGAAAGGAGGGAGTTAGAGAGAGAAACAGAGAGGGAGTGAGAGAAAGATCGATAGATAGAGTGAGAGTGAGAGAGAGAGAGTGAGAGAAAGAGAGAGAGAGAGAGAAAAGGAGGGAGAGAAAGAGAGTCAACGAGGGAGGGAGGGAATGAGTGAATGAGGGAGAGATAAATGGAGAGTGAGAGAGACAGAGAGAGAAAAAGAGTGAGATAGAGCGAAAGGGAAGGAAAATGAAGAGACACAGAGAGAGAGTGAGTGAGTGAGTGAGAGATAGAAAGAAGGAGAGAGAAAGTGAGAGAGAGAAAGAGAGAGCGAAAGAGAGGGAAAATGGGGAGAGACAGAGAGAGAGAAAGTGAGTGAGTGAGTGAGAGACAGAGAGAGAGAAGGAGAGAGGGAGAGAGAAAGGGAGAGAGATATAGCGAGAGAAAGTGAGTGAGTGAGTAAGAGAGAGAGAGATACAGCAAGAAAGAGAGATAGAGAGGGAGAGTGTGAAAGGGCAAGTGAGGCAGAGAGAAAGAGCGAGAGAGAGTGTGAGAGTGACAAAGAGGAAGAGAGTGAGGGAGAAAGGGAGAGAGAGAATGGGAGGGAGAGAGAGTGAGAGAGAGTGAGAGAGAGTGTGAGAGAGAGTGAGAGAGAGAGCGAGGGAGAGAGAGGGAGGGAGTGAGAGAGGGAGAGGGAGAAAGAGGGAAAGGGAGGGGGAGAGAAAGAAAGCGAGAGAGAAAGCGAGAAAGACTGAGAGAGAGGGAGAGTAAGGGAGAAAAAAAGAGAATCGGCGAGAGTTAGAGGGAGGAGAGAGAGAGAAACAAATAGAGAGAGAGTCAGGAGGGAGGCAGAAAGGGAGGGAGGGAGAGAGACACAGAGAGAGAGAGAGAAATAGAGACAGAGAGTGAGGGACGTATGGAGAAAGAGAGAGAGTGAGAGATGGAGAGAAAGAGAGAGGGGTGAGAGAGAGAGATATAGAAAGAGAGAGAGTGTGGGAGAGAGAGGGAAAGAGAGAGAGAGGGGGGAGAGAGAAAAAGGGACAGGGAGAGAGAGAGAGGAAGAGTGAAAGTGAGAGGGAGTGAGAGAGAGTGTGTGTGAGAGAAAGATAGATAGATATAGTGAGAGTAAGAGAGAGTGAGTGAGAGAAAGAGAGAGAGAGAGAAAAGAGAGAGAGAAAGAGTGTGAGTGAGAGTTAGAGGATGGATGGAGGGAGGGAGAGAGAGGAAGGAGAGAGAAATGGAGAAAGAGAGAGAGAGAGAGAGCGAGAGAAAGAGAGAGAAAGAGCAAGAGAAAGAGAGAGAGAGAGCGAGAGACAGAGAGTTTGAGAGAGAGAGAGAGTGAGAGAGAGAGCGAGCGAGAGAGAGAGAGAGGGAGGGACAGATGAAGATAGAGAGAGGGTGAGAAAGAAAAAGAGAACGAGCGATGGTTTGAGGGAAGAGAGAGAGTGAAAGAGAGAGAAAGAGAGAGAGAGAAGGAGCGAGAGAGGGAGAGAGAGAAAGAGAGGAAAAGAGATAGAAAGAGAAAGAGAGAGAAAGAGATAGTAAGAGAGAGACAGAGTGAAAGAGAGAGAGATAGAGAGGTAGAGGGAGAGTGAGAGAGAGAGGGAGAGAACGAGAGAAATATAGATCAATAAATAGTGAGAGAGAGAGAGAGTGAGGGAGAGATAGAGAGATGGGGGAGGGAGGGATGGAGAAAGTGGGAGGGGCGGAGGGAGGGAGGGACGGAAATAGAGAGAGAAAGAGAGAGTGAAAGAGAGGGAAAATGGAGAGAGACAGAGAGTGAGAGAGTGAGTGATTGAGTGAGAGAGAGATAGAGAGATAGCAAGAGAGAGTGAGTGAGTGAGAGTGAGAGATAGAGTGAGAGAGAGAGAGAGGGAGAGAGAGTGATAGAGAGGGAGAGAGAGGGAGAGAGAGATAGAGCGTGAGAGAGATAGACAAATAGATAGATAAATAGGTATTGAGAGAGAGAAAGTGAGAGAGAGTGTGAGATAGAGAGAGTGAGTTAAAGAGAGAGTGTGTGGTGGGAGGGAGAGCGAGTGAAGGAGATAGAGAGGGGGGAGGGAGGGAGAGAGTGAAAGGCAAGTGAGACAGAGAGAAAGAAAGAGAGAGAATGTGAGAGTGATAGAGAGGAAGAAAGGGAGGGAGAGAGGGAGAGAGAGAAAGGGAGGGAGTGAGAGAGAGAGGGAGAGAGTGAGAGAGAGAGAGAAAGGGAGGGAGAGAGAGAGAGAGCGAAAGAGAGAGGGAGAGAGAGACATAGAGAGAGAGAGAAAGAAAGGGGGAGAGAGAGGGAGAGGGGGAGAGAAGGAGAGGGAGGGAAAGAGATATAAAGAGAGAGAGAGAGGCAGAGTGAGAGAGAGTGAGAGAGATAGAGAAAAACAGAGAATCAACGAGAGTTAGAGGGAGGAGGGAGAGAGAGAAACAAAGAGAGAGTGAGAGAGAGAGAGTCGGCAGGCAGGGAGGGAGGGATGGAGGGAGAAAGAGTGATGGATGGAGGAAGGGAGGGAGGGAGGGAGAGAGAGAAACAGAGAGAAAGAGAGAGAGAGATAGAGAGAGAGAGAGAGAGGGAGGGAGGGATAGATGGAAAAAGAGAGAGCGAGAGAAGGAGAGAGAAAGAGAGAGAGGGGTGAGAGAAGGAGATAGAGAAAGAGAGAGTGTGGGAGAGAGATAGAGAGAGGGAAATAGTGTGAGAGGGAGGGAGAGAGAGATGGGGGGAGTGAGAGACGGAGAGAGAGAAAAGGGAGGAAGATAGATAAATAGAGAGAGTGGAATAGAGAGAGTGAAGGAGGGAGAGAGAGAAAGGGATAGAGAAATGGTGAGAGAGACAGAGAGAGGGAGTGAGAGAGGGAGAGAGAGAATGAGAGCAAGAGAGATAGAAAGAGTGAGAGAGATAGTAAGAGAGAGAGAGAGAGATAGACAACAAAGAGAGAGTGAGGGAGAGAGAGTGGAAGTGAGAGAGAGATAGAGAGAGAAATATTGATTGATAGATAGTGAGAGAGAGAGTGAGGAATAGAGAGAGAGAAAGAGAGAGTGAAAGTGAGAGGGAGTGAGAGAGAGAGAGAGTTTGAGAAAGATAGATAAAGAGAGAGAAAGAGAGTGAGTGAGAGTTAGAGGGAGGAGGGAGAGAGAGATTGAGAGAGAGGGATTGTGAGAGAGAGTGAGGGGGTGAGAGAGAGTAAGACTGAGAGGAAGTGGGAGAGAAAGAGATAGAGAGAGTGACAAATAGATAGATAGATAGAGTGAGAGAAAGAGAGAGAGAAAGAACGAGAGAAAATTGGAGAGAAAGACAAAGAGGGAGGGAGAGAGGGGGGAGGGATGAAGGGGGAGAGAGGGGGAGGGAGAGAGAGAGAAGGAGGAGAGAGATATGAAGAAAGAGAGAGAGAGAGAGGGAGAGAGAGAGAGAGTGAGAGAGAGTGAGAGAGAGAGAGAGCGAGAGACAGAGAAAGCGAGAGAGAGAGACAGAGAGAGAGAGGGGGAGGGAGGGACATATGAAGATAGAGAGATGGAGAGAGAGAAACAGAGAATGAGTGATGGTTAGAGAGAAGAGAGAGAAAGTGAAAGAGAGAGAAAGTGAAAGAGAGAGAAAGAGGGAGGGAGGGAGGGAGTGAGAGAGACAGAAAGAGAGAAAGAGAAAGAGAGAGAGAGTGTGTGTGTGAGAGAGATAGAGAGGTAAAGAGACAGATGAGAGAGAGAGGGAGTGAGAGAGAGAGCGACAGAAATACAGATCGATAGATAGTGAGAGATAGAGAGTGACGGAGAGATAGAGAGAGATGGGGGATGGAGGGAGGGAGGCAGGGAGGGAGAGAGAGAGAGAGAAAGGGAGGTGGATAGAGAGTGAGAGAGAGTGAGAGAGAGCGAGAGAGAGAGAGAGGTAGAGAGCGAGAGTGGGAGAGAGAAAGGAATAGAGAAATGGTGAGAGAGACAGAGAGAGAGGGAGTGAGAGAGGGAGAGAGAAAGAGAGGAAGATAGATAGAAAGAGTGAGAGAGAGAGATAGTAAGAGAGAGAGAGATAGACAAGCAAAGAGAGAGAGCGAGGGAGAGAGAGTGGAAGTGAGAGACAGATAAAAATAGAAATATAGATCGATAGATAGTGAGAGAGAGAGTGAGGAATAGAGAGAGAGAAAGAGAGAGTGAAAGTGAGAGGGAGTGAGAGAGAGAGAGAGTTTGAGATAGATAGATAGAGTAAGAGTGTGAGAGAGAGAGTGAGAGAAAGAGAGAGATAAAGAGAGAGAAAGAGAGTGAGTGAGAGTTAGAGGGAGGAGGGAGAGAGAGATTGAGAGAGAGGGATTGTGAGAGAGAGTGAGGGGGTGAGAGAGAGAGTGAGACTGAGAGGAAGTAAGAGAGAAAGAGATAGAGAGAGTGACAAATAGATAGATAGAGTGAGAGAAAGAGAGAGAATGAGAGAAAATTGGAGAGAGAGAGACAAAGAGGGAGGGAGGGAGTGAGAGAGACAGAAAGAGAGAAAGAGAAAGAGAGAGAGAGTGTGTGTGTGTGAGAGAGAGAGAGATAGAGAGGTAAAGAGACAGATGAGAGAGAGAGGGAGTGGGAGAGAGAGCGACAGAAATATAGATCGATAGATAGTGAGAGATAGAGAGTGACAGAGAGATAGAGAGAGATGGGGGATGGAGGGTGGGAGGCAGGGAGGGAGAGAGAGTGAGAGAGAGAGAAAGGAAGGTGGATAGAGAGTGAGAGTGAGAGAGTGAGAGTGAGAGAGAGAGAGAGAGAGGTAGAGAGTGAGAGTGGGAGAGAGAAAGGGATAGAGAAATTTTGAGAGCGACAGAGAGAGGGAGTGAGAGAGGGAGAGAGAGAGAGAGGAAGAGAGATAGAAAGAGTGAGAGAGAGAGATAGTAAGAGAGAGAGAGATAGACAAGCAAAGAGAGAGTGAGGGAGAGAGAAAATTGGAGAGAGAGACAAAGAGGGAGGGAGGGAGTGAGAGAGACAGAAAGATAGAAAGAGAAAGAGAGAGAGAGAGAGAGAGTGTGTGTGTGAGAGAGAGAGAGAGATAGAGAGGTAAAGAGACAGATGAGAGATAGAGGGAGTGAGAGAGAGAGCGACAGAAATATAGATCGATAGATAGTGAGAGATAGAGAGTGACGGAGAGATAGAGAGAGATGGGGGATGGAGGGAGGGAGGCAGGGAGGGAGAGAGAGTGAGAGAGAGAGAAAGGAAGGTGGATAGAGAGTGAGAGAGTGAGAGTGAGAGAGAGAGGTAGAGAGCGAGAGTGGGAGAGAGAAAGGGATAGAGAAATTGTGAGCGAGACAGAGAGAGGGAGAGAGAGAGGAAGAGAGATAGAAAGAGTGAGAGAGAGAGATAGTAAGAGAGAGAGAGATAGACAAGCAAAGAGAGAGAGTGAGGGAGAGAGAGTGGAAGTGAGAGACAGATAGAGAGAGAAATATAGATTGATAGATAGTGAGAGAGAGAGTGAGGAATAGAGAGAAAGAAAGAGAGAGTGAAAGTGAGAGGGAGTGAGAGATAGAGAGAATTTGAGAAAGATAGATAGATAGAGTAAGAGTGTGAGAGAGAGAGAGTGAGAGAAAGAGAGAGATAAAGAGAGAGAAAGAGAGTGAGTGGGAGGAGGGAGAGAGAGATTGAGAGAGAGGGATTGTGAGAGAGAGTGAGGGGTTGAGAGAGAGTGAGACTGAGAGGAAGTAAGAGAGAAAGAGATAGAGAGAGTGACAAATAGATAGATAGAGTGAGAGAAAGAGAGAGAGAGAGAGAGAACGAGAGATAATTGGAGAGAGAGACAAAGAGGGAGGGAGAGAGAGAAAGGATAGAGAGGGGGAGGGACGAAGGGGGAGAGAGAGGGGGAGGGAGAGAGAGAGAAGGAGGAGAGAGAAATGGAGAAAGAGAGAGATAGAGAGTGGGAGAGAGAGTGTGAGAGAGAGTGAGAGAGAGAGCGAGAGGCAGAGAGCGAGAGAGAGAGACAGAGAGAGAGAGAGGGAGGGAGGGACAGATGAAGATAAAGAGATGGAGAGAGAGAAATATAGAATGAGCGATGGTTAGAGAGAAGAGATAGAATGTAAAAGAGAGAGAATGTGAAAGAGTGAGAAAGAAGCAGGGAGGGAGTGAGAAAGACAGAAAGAGAGAAAGAGAAAGAGAGAGAGAGAGACATAGTGAGAGAGAGAGATAGAGAGGTAAAGAGAGAGAGTGAGAGAGAGAGGGAGTGAGAGATAGAGAGTGACGGAGAGATTGAGAGAGATGGGGGATGGAGGGAGGGAGGCAGGAAGGGAGAGAGATAGAGAGAGAGAGGGGTAGAGAGCGAGAGTTGGAGAGAGAGGGAGAGAGAGAAATGGTGAGAGAGAGAGGAGAGAGACAGATAGGGAGAGAGAAAGAGAGGGAGAGAGACAGATAGAGAGAGAGAAACGAGAGGAATTGAGACAGAGAGGGAGAGAGAGTGACAGAAATATAGATCGATAGATAGTGAGAGATAAAGAGTGACAGAGATATAGAGAGAGATGTGGGATGGAGGGAGGGAGGCAGGGAGGGAGAGAGAGTGAGAGAGAGAGAAAGGGAGGTGGATAGAGAGTGAGAGAGAGAGTGAGAGAGAGTGAGAGAGAGAGAACGAGAGAGAGAGAGGTAGAGAGCGAGAGTGGGAGAGAGAGAGGGAGAGAGAAAGGGATAGAGAAATGGTGAGAGAGACAGAGAGAGGAAGTGAAAGAGGGAGAGAGAGAGAGGAAGAGAGATAGAAAGAGTGTGAGAGAGAGAGAGATAGTAAGAGAGAGAGAGATAGACAAGCAAAGAGAGAGTGAGGGAGAGAGAGTGGAAGTGAGAGAGAGATAGAGAGAGAAATATAGATCGATAGATAGTGAGAGAGAGAGTGAGGAATAGAGAGAGGGAAAGAGAGAGTGAAAGCGAGAGGGAGTGAGAGAGAGAGAGAGAGTTTGAGAAAGATAGATAGATAGAGTGAGAGAGAGAGAAAGAGAGTGAGAGAAAGAGATAGAGAGATAAAGAGAGAGAAAGAGAGTGAGTGAGAGTTAGAGGGAGGAGGGAGAGAAAGATTGAGAGAGAGGGATTGTGAGAGAGAGTGTGGGGGTGAGAGAGAGAGTGAGACTGAGAGGAAGTAAGAGAGAAAGAGATAGAGAGAGTGACAAATAGATAGATAGATAGATAGAGTGAGAGAAAGAGAGAGAACGAGAGAAAATTGGAGAGAGAGACAAAGAGGGAGGGAGAGAGAGAAAGGATAGAGAGAGGGGGAGGGACGAAGGGGGAGAGAGAGGGGGAGGGAGAGAGAAGGAGGAGAGAGAAATTAAGAAAGAGAGAGATAGAGAGAGGGAGAGAGAGAGAGTGAGAGAGTGTGAGAGAGAGAGCGAGAGGCAGAAGAGAGCGAGAGAGATAGACAGAGAGAGAGGGAGGGAGGGACGGATGAAGATAGAGAGATGGAGAGAGAGAAACAGAGAATGAGCGATGGTTAGAGAGAAGAGAGAGAAAGTGAAAGAGAGAGAAAGAGGGAGGGAGGGAGTGAGAGAGGCAGAAAGAGAGAAAGAGAAAGAAAGGGAGAGACAGAGTGAGAGAGAGAGATAGTGAGGTAAAGAGAGAGAGTGAGAGAGAGGGAGTGAGAGAGAGAGAGTGATAGAAATATAGATCGATAGATAGTGAGAGATAGAGAGTGACGGAGAGATAGAGAGAGATGGGGGATGGAGGGAGGGAGGCAGGGAGGGAGAGAGTGAGAGATAGAGAAAGGGAGGTGGATAGAGAGTGAGAGAGAGAGAGTGAGAGAGAGAGCGAGAGAGAGAGAGGTAGAGAGCGAGAGTGGGAGAGAGAGAAAGGGTGAGAGAGAGGAGAGAGACAGATAGGGACAGAGAAAGAGAGGGAGAGAGACAGATAGAGAGAGAGAAACGAGAGGAATTGAGACAAAGAGGGAGAGTGAGAGGGTGAGAGAGAGAGAGAGGGTGATAGATAGATAGAGTGAGCGTGAGAGAGAGTGGGAGAGAATGAGAGAAAGAGAGAGGGAGAGAGAAAGCATGAGAGAGAGAGTGTGAGCGATAGTTAAAGGGAGGAGGGAGTGAGCGAGGGAGAGAGAGAGGGAGAGAGAGAAAGTGAGGAAGAGCGAAAGAAAGATAGAAAGAGAGAGGGAGAGATAGTGAGAGAGAGACAAAGTGAGAGACAAAGAGAGAGTGGGAGTGAGAGAGAGACAGAGTGTGAGAGAAATATAGATCGATAGATAGTGAGAGAGATAGAGTGAGGGGGAGAGAGAGATGGGGGAGGGTGGGAGGGAGGGAGGGAGAGAGGGGGTGGAGGGAGAAATGGAGAGAGAGGGAGAGAGAGGAAAAGAGAGAGCGAAAGAGAGAGCGAGTGAGAAAGAGAGAAAGAGAGAGCGAGAGAATGAGAGGGAGAGAAAGAGAGAAAGAGAGAGAGCGAGAGAAAGATAGAGAGAGAGAGAGAGAGGGAGGGAGGGAGGGAGGGAGACAGAGAGAGTGAGAGAGAGAGAGGGATCGAGAGAGAGAGAAAGAGAAATATAGATTGATAGATAGTGAGAGAGAGTGTGAGGGACAAAGCAAGAGAGAGATAGTGAGAGAATGACAGTAAGGCCAAAAGAAAAACTATATCAGATCTTTCTATTTTCCAATTTTTGAAGAACTTATCAACTATTTCAGATATGAATCTATCTGATTCAGAGGAGAAGAACTTGCATTAGTTATCTCAATTTCAATTCAAACATGACTTCCACATAAATAGTGAAACTAGCAATCTTGCTGAGCCTTTGATTACTCTGATTCATTAGATCAGCAACTTCCTCTCTTCACTCAATTCATCAATTCCCTTACTATTTCATTACTATGATGAAAATGAAATACCAAAACAATAATTAATAATGAAAATGATTTTTACAAAGTTTAGAAGGGAGTTCACCTGTGCTCCTCTTCTGTCCAAGGAGCACCCTTCTTCCTTTCATGGTCAGCATTCCGAGCAGCAGTAGCTGCTGCAGTTATCTTTCTGTACGCATCGAAATTACGATTACCTGTCAGCTCCAATGTGAGAGAAGAAAGATACACTGGAATTGGGACCCGCCCAGCTTCTATCTCACTAACATCTTCTTCTAACTCCCTATACTGCCTCATCACATCAGACATCGTCTTCCCTGGGATCAAAGCAGCCACCTTTTGCCACATGTCCGGCGTATTTTCATCATATTTTGCCAGAGCACTTTCAAACTTTTTGTTCTCTTCCCTTGTCCATTCTCTGCTCTGCCTCTTCTCTTGTTCAAACCAAGTTGGGTAAAAAGTTTCCATTTTTTTCAAGCTCTAATAACCCAAATGGCTTCAAGTTAAGTTCATGTCCAACAAGTCAAGGAAATGATATTATATGGATGGGAATTCAGAATCTTTTAGATGAGAATTTACGAATCCCCCTTTTCTTAATGGCATAAGATGAAGAATCTAAAAAAGGCCATACCTTTCAGAATCAAAGAGAATCCTTTCAAGCATGACAAATCTAATTTTGGTGCCCAGGAATAATTCCTAGGCAGAGAGA
>QANY01007846.1:39756-64594 GCA_003255025.1 Datisca glomerata
TCCCTCACTCACTCACTCCCTCCCTCCCTCTATTTCTTTCTCTGTCTCTCTTTCTTTCTCTCTTTTCCTTTCACTCTCCTTCCCTTCTCTCTCTCTCTCACTCACTACTCTCTCTCTCTCACTCACTCTCTATCTCTCTCTCTTTCTAACTTTGTCCCTTCCTTTCTCTCTCTCCCTCTCTACTTCCATCTCACTCTCCGTCCCTCTCTCTCTCACTCTCTGTTTCACCCCATCTCTCTCTCTTTCTCTCTCTCTCACTTTCTGTCTCTTTTTCTGTCTCTATCTCTCTCTCACTTTCTCTCCCTCTCTCTCTTTCTTTCTCTCTTTCTCTCTATATCTCTCTCTTTCTCTCTCTCCTTTTCTCTCTCTCCATCCCTCCCTCTCTCTATCTCTCCCACCGTCTCTCTCTTTACTTTTTTCTCTCTCGCTCCCTCTCACTCTTTCTCTCTCTCTCCCTCCCTCCCCCTCCCTCTTTCTTTCCCTCTCTCTGTGTCTCTCTCTCTTTCTCTCTCTCTCTTTGTCTATCTCTTTCTCTCTCCCTTTCTCTCTCCATCCCTCCAGCTCTCTCTATCTCTCCCACCATCTCACTAACTTTCTCTCACTCTCTTTGTTTGTCTCTCTCTCTCACTCTCTCACTCTCTCTCTATCTCTCGCTCTAATTGTCTTTTTCTCTCTCTCTCTATCTCTTGCTCTCATTCTCTCTCTTTCCCTTTCTCTCTCTTCCACTCGCTCTCCTACTCACCCTCTCTTACTCTCTCTCTATCTCGCTCTAATTCTCTCTCTCTTTCTCTCACTCTCAATCTCGTGCTCTTATTCTCTCTTCCTCTCTATCTCTCGCTCTCATTCTCTCTCTGCCTCTCTCTGCCTCCCCCGACACACTCTCTCCCTCCCTCTCTCTCTTAGTTTCTCTCACTATCTCTCTCTACCTCTATCTCTCACTCTCTTTCAGACTCTCACTCGCTCCCTTTCTCTCTTTCTCACTCTCACTCTCACTCTCCCCCTCTTTTCCTCCCTTTCTCTCTCTCCCCCTAACCTACTCTCTCTCCATCTCTCTCTCTCCCTCCCTTCTCCCCCTTTCTCTCTCCTTCACTCCCCCTCTCTCTCCCTCTCTCTATCTCTCTCTATCTATCTATCTTTCATTCTCTCTCTCTTCCTCCCTCCCTTTCTCTCTTTCTCTCACTTCCTTTCTCTCTCCTTTCCTCCCCCTCTCTCTTTGTCTCCCTCTCCCTCTTTCTTTCTCTCGCTCCCGCTTACTCTTTCTCTCGCTCCCGCTTACTCTTTCTCTCCCTCTCTCGCTCCCTCTTACTCTTTCTCTCCCTCTGTCTCTCCCACTATTTCTATCCCCCTCTCTCCCCTCTCTCCCCCTCTCTCTCACTCTCTCTCCCTCTATGTCTCTCATCCTCTCTTCCTCTCATTCTCTCTCTCTATCCCTCTATCTCTCTTACTTTCTCTCACTCTCTCTATCTCTCGCTCTAATTGTCTTTTTTTCTCTTTCTCTCTCTTTCTCTTTCTCTCTCTCCCTTTCGCTCTCCCTCTCTCCCTCCCTTCTACCTCAATCTCTCTCCTTCACTCCCCCTCTCTCTCCCTCTCTCTATCTATCTATCTCTCTCCCTCACTCTCTCTATCTCTCTCTCTCTTTCTCTCTCTTTCTTTCTCTCTCCCTCCATGCCTCCTCTCTCTCTTTGTCTCCATCTCCCTCTTTCTTTCCCTCTCCCTTTCTCTCGCTCCCTCCTACCATTTCTCTCCCTCTCTCTCTCCCCCTATTTCTATCACTCTCTCTTTCTCTCTCCCCCCTCTCTCTCACTCTTTCTCTCTCTATCCCTCCTTCTCCCCTCTCTCTTTCTTTCCCTCTCTCTGTCTCTCTCCCTTTCTCGCTCTCTCTTTCCATCTCCCTCTCCCTTTCTCTCTCCCTCCATCCCTCTCTCTCTTTTCCTTTTACTCTCCCTCCCTTCTCTCTCTCACTCTCACTCACTAACTCTCTCTCTCTCTCTCTCTCACTCACTCCCTATCTCTCTCTCTCTCTTTTCCTTTCACTCTCCCTCCCTTCTCTCTCTCTTTCTCTTCATCCTTCTCTCTCTCTTACTCTCTCTCTTTCTCTCTCTCTCCCACTCCCTCTCTCTCTCACCCTCCCCCTCTCTCTCACTCGCTTCCCCCTCCCTCTCTATGTCACTCTCATTCTGTCTCCATCCCTCTCTCTCTCTTTCTCTCTCCCTCGCTCCCTCTCTCTTTCTCTCTCTCTCTCTTTCTCACTCTCCCTCTCTCTCTTTCTCCCTCTCTTTCTCTCTCCCCCTCCCCCTCTCTCTTTCTTGCTCACCCTCCCCCTCTCTCTTTCTTGCTCACCCTCCCCCTCTCTCTTTCTCTCTCCCTTTGTGTCTTTCTCTCTCTCCCTCTCTCTGTCTCTCATTCCCTTTCTCCCTCCCCTCTCTCTACCACTCTCTTTCTCTCTCCCTCACTCTCTCACACCCTATCTCTCTTTCTATCTCTCACCCTGCCTTTTGCTCTCCCTATCTCCATTCCTTTCTCTCTCTCTCTCTCTCTTTTTCCATCTCTCTCCCTCTTCCTCCCTCCCTACCTCCATCTCTCTCTCTCTCCCTCACTACTCTCTCTCACTCTCTATCTCTCTCTCTAACTCTGTCCCACCCCTTCTCTCTCCTCCTCTCTACCTCCATCTCTCTCTCTCCCTCTCTCTCCCTCACTCTCTCTGTCTCTCCATCTCTCTCTGTCTCTGTCTCTTTATCTTTTTCTCTCTCTCACCTTCATTCTCCTTTTATGTCTCTGTCTCTATCTCTCTTTCTCCCTCCCTCTCTCTCTCACTTTCTGTTTGTCTCTCTCTCACACTTTCTCACTCTCTCTATCTCTCGCTCTAATTGTCTCTCTATCTCTTGCTCTCATTCTCTCTCCCCCTTCCTCTCGCTCTCCCACTCACTCTCTCTTACTCTCTCTCTCCGTCTCTCCCACTTTCTCTCTCACACACTCTCTCTCCCTCTATCTCTCTCTTCCTCTTATTCTATCTCTCTATCCCTCTATCTCTCTTACTTTCTCTCACTCTCTCTATTTGTCTCTCTCTCACACTCTCTCTTACTCAATCTCTCTCTCTCTCTCTCTATCTCTTGCTCTCATTCTCTCTCTTTTTCTTTCTCTCTCCCTTCCTCTCGCTCTCACTCTCCGACTCACTCTCTCTTACTCTCTATCCCTATCTCACACTCTAATTCTCTCTCTCTATCTCTTGTTCTCATTCTCTCTCTTTCTCTCTCCGTCCCTCCCCCACACTCTCTATCCCTCTCTCTTCTAGTTTCTCTCACTATCTCCCTCTCTATCTCTATCTCTCTCTCATTCTCTTTTGGACTCTCACTCGCTCCCTTTCTCTCTCTCATTCTCCCTCTCTCTCTCACTCTCACTCTCCCTCTCTCTCCCTCACTCTCTCTCCCCCTCACCCACTTACTCTCTCCACTCTCTCTCTTTCTTTCTCCCTCCCTTCTTCCTCAATCTTTCTCCTTCCACCCCCTCTCTCTCCCTCTCTCTATCTATCTCTCTCCCACACCCTCTCTATCTATCTATCTCTCTTTCCCTCCCTTCTGTCTCTTTCACTCTCTCTTTTTCTCCCTCCCTCCCTCCCTACCCCCACCTCTCTCTATCTTTGTCTCCCTCTCTCTTTCTTTCTCTCTCCCTTTCTCGCTCTCCCTTTTACTCTTTCTCTCCCTCTCTCTCTCCCTCTCTTTCTCTGCCTCTTTCTTTCTCTCTCCCTTTCAATCTCTCCCCCTCTTTCTCATTCTTTCTCTCTCTCCCTCCCTCTCCCTCTCTCTCTTTCTTTTCCTCTCTCTGTCTCTCTCCCTTTCCCTCTCTCCTTCCCTCTCTCTCATTCTATGCCACCCTCTCTTCCTCCCTCTCCCTCTCCCTCTCCCTCTCTCTCTTTCTCTCTTTTCCTTTCACGCTCCCTCCCTTCTCTCTCTCTCCCTCTCTCTCTCTCGCTTTCTCTCTTTTCCTTTCACGCTCCCTCCCATCTCTCTCTCACTCTCTCTCACTAATTCTCTCTCTCTCACTCACTCACTCCTTATCTCTCCCTCTCTCTTTCTATCTTTATCCCTCCCTTTCTCTCTCCCTCTCTTTTTTTCTCTCTCTCCCTTTCCCTCTCTCTCCCTCCCTCCTTCCCTCATTCTCTCAGTCTCTATCCCTCTCTCTGTCTGCCTCTTTCTTACTCTCCATTTCTCTCCCTCCCTCATCCCTCTAACTCTCGCTCACTCCCTTTCTCTCTCTTTCTCTCACTTAATCTGTCTCTCTATCTAGCATTCTTTCTTTCTCTCTCTCTCACTCCCTCTTCTCTTACTCACTCTATCTCCCTCCCTCTCTATCTCTCTCTCTCTCCGTCTCTCTCTCTTTCATTCCCTCCTCTCTCACCCTTTGTCCTTCCCCCTTTCGCTCTCTCCCTCCATCTCTCTATCTCACTCTCCCCCTCCCTTTCTCTGTCTCTGAGTCACTTTCCCTCTCCCTCCCTCTCTCTCACTCTCTCTCTTACTATCTCTCTCTCTCCTTCTCTCTCGCTCTTTCACTCTCTCCCTTTCTCTCTCACCCTCCCTCTCTCTCCCTCTCTCCCACTTTCTCTCTCTCATTCTCTCTCTTCCTCTCCCCCTCTGCCCCCTCTCTTCCTCTCTGCCTCTCATTCTCTCTCTCTTTATTCCTCTATCTCTCTAATTTTCTCTCACTCTCTCTGGCTTTCTGTCTTACACTCTCTCTTACTCTCTCTCTCCCTCCCTCTCTCTCTCTCACTCTCTCTCTCTCTTTCTATCCAACACACTCTCCCTTTCTTTCTCTCTCCCTTCCTCTCGCTCTCCCACTCACTCTCTTTTACTCTCTCTCCCTATCTCATGCTCTAATTCTCTCTCTCTCTCTCGCTCTCTATCTCGCGCTCTAATTCTCTATCTCTATCTCTCGTTCTCATTCTCTCTCTTTCTCTCTCCGTCCCTCCCCCACACTCTCTCTCCCTCTCTCTTCTAGTTTCTCTCACTATCTCCCTCTCTATTCTCTCTCTCTCTCACTCACTCACTCCCTATCTCTCCCTTTCTCTTTCTATCTCTATCCCTCCCTTTCTCTATCCCTCTCTTTTTCCCTCTCTCTCCTTTTCCCTCTCTCTCCCTTTTTCTCTCTCGCTCCCTCCTTCCCTCCTTCTCTCAGTCTCTATCCCTCTCTGTCTATCTCTTTCTTACTCTCCGTTTCTCTCCCTCCCTCCTCCCTCTAACTCTCGCTCACTCCCTTTCTCTCTCTCTCTTAATCTGTCTCTCTCTATCTAGCATTCTTTCTTTCTCTCTCTCACTCCCTCTTCTCTTACTCACTCTATCTCCCTCCCTCTCTATCTCTCTCTCTCTCTCCATCTCTCTCTCTTTCATTCCCCCTCTCTCTCCCTTTGTCTTTCCCCTTTCGCTCTCCCCCTCCATCTCTCTATCTCACTCTCCCCCTCCCTCTCCCTGTCTCTGAGTCACTTTCCCTCTCCCTCCCTCTTTCTCTCACACTCTCCCTCTTACTATCTCTCTCTCTCTCTCTCTCCTTCTCTCTCGCCCTTTCACTCTCTCCCTTTCTCTCTCACCCTCCCTCTTTCCCTCTCTCCCACTTTCTCTCTCTCATTCTCTCTCTTCCTTTCCCCCTCTGCCCCTATCTTCCTCTCTGCCTCTCATTCTCTCTCTCTTTATTCCTCTATCTCTCTAATTTTCTCTCACTCTCTCTGGCTTTCTCTCTTACACTCTCTTACTCTCTCTCTCCCTCCCTCTATCTCTCTCTCACACACTCTCTCTCTTTCTATCCCACACCCTCTCCCTTTCTCTCTCACTCTCACTCACTCTTTCTCTTTCCGTCTCTCTCTCCCTTTCTCTCTTTCCCTCCCTCTCTCTCTCCCTCTCTCTTTATCTCTTTTCCTTTTACTCTCCCTCCCTTTTGTCTCATTGTCTCACACACTAACTCTCTCTCTCTCTCTCACTCACTCACTCTCTCCCTCTATCTTTCTATGTCTGTCCCTCCCTTTCTCTCTCTCCTTCTCTCTCTCTTTATCTCTCTCCTCTCTTTCCCTCCCTCTCCCTTTCTCTCTCTCCCTCCCTCTCCCGGTCTCTCTCTCTCTGTCTATTTCTTTTTCACTCTCATTTTCTCTCCCTCCCTCCTCCCTCTACCTCTCACTCACTCCCTTTCTCTCTCCCCCCCCTCTCACCCTCCCTCTTTATCTCTATCTCGCTATCTCCATCTCTCACTCTCTTACCATCTCTCTCTTTCTCTCTTTCTCTATTTCTCTTTCTCACTCGCTCTTTCTCTCTCTCCCTTTCTTTCTCCCTCCCCCTCACTCTGCCTCTCACTCTCCCTCTATCTCTCTCCCTCTATCTCTCTTCCTCTCTCCCTCTTATTCTCTCTCTCTATCCCTTCATCTCTCATACTTTCTCTCACTCTCTCTGTCTCTGTCTCTTACACACTCTCTCTATCTCTTGCTCTAATTCTCTCTCTTTCTCTCTCTATCTCTATCTCTCACTCTCATCTCTCACTTTCTCTCTCCCCCCTCCCGCTCTCTCTCTCCCTCTCCCTCCCACTCTCCCTCTCTCTCTTTCTTTCCCCTTTCTCCATCTCCCTCTCTCTCTGTCTATGTCTCTCTCCCTTTCTCTCTTCCTCCATCTCTTGCTCTCTCTCACTCTCTCCCTCTCTCTCTATCTCTAACTCACTTTCCCTTCCCCTCCCCTTCTCTCGCTCACTCTCTCTTTCTCTCTCCCTGTCTCTTTCTCTCTCCCTGTCTCTTTCTCTCTCCCTGTCTCTTTCTCTCTCCCGTTCTCTCTCCCCCTCTCTCTTCTTACTCTCTATCTCCCTCCCTCTCTCTGTCACTCTCATTTTCTNCTTACACACTCTCTCTATCTCTTGCTCTAATTCTCTCTCTTTCTCTCTCTATCTCTATCTCTCACTCTCATCTCTCACTTTCTCTCTCCCCCCTCCCGCTCTCTCTCTCCCTCTCCCTCCCACTCTCCCTCTCTCTCTTTCTTTCCCCTTTCTCCATCTCCCTCTCTCTCTGTCTATGTCTCTCTCCCTTTCTCTCTTCCTCCATCTCTTGCTCTCTCTCACTCTCTCCCTCTCTCTCTATCTCTAACTCACTTTCCCTTCCCCTCCCCTTCTCTCGCTCACTCTCTCTTTCTCTCTCCCTGTCTCTTTCTCTCTCCCTGTCTCTTTCTCTCTCCCTGTCTCTTTCTCTCTCCCGTTCTCTCTCCCCCTCTCTCTTCTTACTCTCTATCTCCCTCCCTCTCTCTGTCACTCTCATTTTCTCTCCCTCCCTCTCTCTCTCGCTCTCTCTCTCTCTCACGCACACACTCTCTCTTTCTCTTTCTCTCTCATTCTCTCTCCCTCCCTCCTTCCCTCTCTCTCTTTCTCTCTCTACATTTCTCTCTCTCCCTTTCTCTCACTCCCTTGTTCTCACTCTCACTCACACTAACAATCACACACACACACACTCTCCCTCTAACTCTCGCTGACTCCCTTTCTCTCTCTCTCACTCAATCTGTCTCTCTCTATCTATCTTTCTCTCTCTCACTCAGTCTTCTCTCACTCTCTCTCCCTCCCTATCTCTCCCTCTCTCACTTTTTCTCTCTCTCTCCATCTTTCTCTTTCTTTCCCCACTCTCTGTCCCTTTCGCTCTCTCCCTCCATCTCTCTTTCTCACTCTCCCACTCCCTCTCTCTGTCTCTGACACACTTTCCCTCTCCCTCCCTCTCCCTCTCACACTCTCTCTCTTACTATCTCTCTCACTCTCACTATCTCTCTTACTATCTCTTTCAATGTCACTCTCTCTTACTATCTTTCTCACTCTCACTCTCTCTCTTACTCTCTCTCTCTCTCCTTCTCTCTCTCCCTTTCACTCTCTTCCTTTCTCTCTCTCCTCCCTCTCTCACCCTTTCAGTCTCTTCCTTTCTCTCTCTCCTCCCTCTCTCTCACCCTTTCAGTCTCTCCCTTTCTCTTTCTCTCCCCCTCCCTCTCTCTCCCACTCTCCCACTTTCTCTCTCTCTTTATCCCTATATCTCTATTACTTTCTCTAACTCTCTCTATGGCTCTCTCTTACACTCTCTCTTACTTTCTTACACTTTATCTCACTCTCTCTCTGGCTCTCTCTTATACTCTCTCTTACTCTCTTACACTTTCTCTCACTCTGTCTCTGGCTCTCTCTTACACTCTCTCTTACTCTCTCTCTCTCTCTCTCTCTCTCTCTATCTCTCATTCTCTCTCTCTCTCTCTCTCTCTCTCGCTCTCTCCCTCTTTCTCTTTCCGTCTCTGTCTCCATTTCTCTCTCTCCCTCTCTCGCTCTCTCTCTCTCTTTTCCTTTTACTCTCCCTCCCTTTTGTCTATATGTCTCACTCACTAACTCTCTCTCTCTCTCACTCACTCTCTCCATCTCTCTTTCAATGTCTGTCCCTTCCTTTCTCTCTCCTTCTCTCTCTCTCTTTATCTCTCTCCCTTTCCCTCCCTCTCCCTTTCTCTCTCTCCCTCCCTCTCTCCCACCTTCCTTACCTCCCTCCCTCTCTCAGTCTCTCTCTTTCTCACTCTCCCCCTCCCTCTCTCTATCTTTGACTCACTTTCCCTCTCCCTCCTTCTCTCTCTCACACTCTCTCTCTTACTATATCTCTCACACTCTTTTACCATATCTCTCACACTCTCTCTGTCTATCTCTCTCGCCTTTTCACTCTCTTCCTTTCTCCCTCCCTCCCTCTCTCTCACCCTTTCACTCTCTCCCTTTCTCTCTCTCTCTCCCCCTCTGTCCGTCTCTTCCTCTCTCCCTCTCATACTCTCTCTTTATCCCTATATCTCTCTTACTTTCTCTCACTCTCTCTGGCTTTCTCTCTTACACTCTCTCTTACTCTCTCTCTCTCTCCCTCCCTCTCCTCTATCTCTCATTCTCTCTCCCTCTCTCCCTCTCCCTCTCTCTCTCCCTCTCTCTCTTTCTCTTTCTATCCCACAACCTCACCCTTTGTCTCTCGCTCTTTCCTTCTTTGTCTCCCTTTCTCTCTCCCTCCCTCGCTCTCTCTCTCTTTTCCTTTTACTCTCCCTCCCTTTCATCTATCTGTCTCACTCACTAACTCTCTCTCTCTCACTCACTCACTCTCTTGCCTCCCTTTCTCTCTCTCCTTCGCTCTCTCTTTATCTCTCTCTCTCTCCCCCTCCCTCACCCTCCCTCCCTCTCTCCCACCTTCCTTACCTCCTTCCCTCTCTCGGTCTCTCTCTCTCTCTTTCTCTATCTATCTCTTTTTCACTCTCCCTTTCTCTCCCTCCTTCCTCACTCTACCTCTCGCTCACTCCCTTTCTCTCCCTCTCACCCTCCCTCTCTCTCTCCCTCTCTTTCTTTCTCTCTTTCTCTCTCTCTTTCTCACTTGCTCTGTCTCTCTCTCCCTTTCTTTATCCCTCCCTCTCTCCCTCTGCCTCTCTCTCTCCCTCTCCCTCTATTTCTCTCTTCCTCTCTCCCTCTCATTCTCTCTCTCTCTCTCTCTATCCCTTCATCTCTCATACTTTCTCTCACTCTCTCTGTCTCTGTCTCTTACACTCTCTCCTCTCTATCTCTATCTCTTACTCTCATTCTCTCCTTTCTCTCTCTCCCTTCCTCCCGCTCTCTCTCTCACTCCCCCTCCCCCTCTCCCTCTCACTCTTTCTCTCCCCCTCTCCCTCTCTCTTTCTTTCCCCGCTCTCCCTCTCCCTCTCACTCTCTATGTCTCTGTCTCTCTCCCTTTCTCTCTCCCTCCATCTCTCATTCTTTCTCACTCTCTCCCTCTCTCTGTCTCTTTCTCTTTGTGTCTTTCTCTTTCTCTTTCCCTCTCTCTCCCCCAGTCTCTTCTTACTCTCTTTCTCCCTCGCTCTCTCTCTGTCAATCTCATTTTCTCTCCCTCCCCCTCTCTCTCTCACACTCTCTCTCTTTCTCTCTCTCTCCCTCCTTCCCTCTCTATCTTTCTCTCTCTACCTTTCTCTCTCCCTTTCTCTCACTCCCCCATTCTCACTCCAACTCACACACTCTCTCTCTCTCTTTTTCTCTCACTCCCTCCCCGCACACTCTCTCTCTTTCTCTCTCCCTTTCTCTCTTTCTCTCACTCTCTTCCTCCCTCCCTCCTCTCTCTCACTCTCTTTCTCTCTCCCCCTCTCTCTTCCCCCACTTCCACTCTCTCTTTCTGTCTTTCACCTTACCTTTCTCTCTCCCTCTCTCCCTCCCTTCCTCTCTCTCTTTCTCCCTTTCTGTCCCTCTTTCCCTCCACTCTCCTTCACTCTCTCCCGCTCCCTCCCTTTCTCTCTCTCTCTCGCTCTCTCTTTCCATCTCTCTCTCCCTTTCTCTCTCCCTCTCTTCCACTCTCTCTCTTTCTTTCTCTCTGTGTCTCTCACTTACTCACTCACTCTCTCTCTCACTCTCTCTCTCTTTCTTTCTTTCTCTCTCTATTTCTCTCTTCATCCCTCCTTTCCACTCTCTCTACCTTTCTCTCTCCCCTCCCTCCCTCCCTCCCTCTCTCCCTATCTCTTTCTCTCTCTCTCTTCCCTCTAGCTCTCACTCATTCTATTTTTCTCTCTCTCCCTCTCTCTCTTCATCTATCCCTTCCTTTCTCTCTCTCTCTTTCCCTCACTCTCTCTCCCTCTTTCTCTCTCTCCATTTCTCTCCCTCCCTCCCTCTACCTTTCTCTCTCCCTCCCTCTCTCACTCCCCCTCCCTCCTTCCCCTTCTCACTGTCCCTTTCTCACCCCCTCTCTCCCTCTCTCTCTAATTCAAAATCTCTCTCTCTCTCTCTCTCTCTCTTAATCCTCTCTCTCTCACCCCCACTCTCCTCTCTCTCGCTCTTTCTCTTTGTGTTTCTCTCTCTTTCTCTCCCTCTCACTTTCTCTCTCTCTCTCTCTGTCGCTCTCTCATTCTCTCCCTCTCTCTCACTCTCTCGCTCTCTCGCTCTCTCTCTTACTCTCATTCTCTCTGTCTCTCTCTCGCTCTTTCTCTCTCTCGTTCTCTCCCTTTCTCTCTCTCTCCCATTCACTCACTCTCTCTCTCTTTGACCCTCTATCTCTCTCCCTCCCTATCTCTTCCTCTCTCTCTCCCCATTTCTCTCTCCCTCTCTCCCCCGCTCTCTCTTTCTCTCTCCTTCTCCCTCTCTGTCTCTCCCTCTCTCCCACTCACACTCTCTATATGTCTCTCTGTCTCTTTTTGTCTCTTTCTCTAACATAGTGTCTTTCTTTTTATCTCTCTCTCTCCCTCTCTCTCCCTCTCCATCTCTTTCTCTCTCTCCGTCTAACTCTATCTCCCTCTCTATATATCTATCTCCCTCTCCCCTCCCCATTCTCTCTCCAACTCACTCGCTCTCTCTTAATCTCTCTCTTTCTCTTTCTCTCTCCCTCTCTCTCCCTCACTCTCCCTCTGTGTCTATCTCTCTCCCTCTCCCTCTTTATCTCTCTCTCCCTCTCGTTCTCTATCTCTCTCTTTCCCACTATTGTGTGATATATGTATACACAAGTGCACGTATCGTTAAAAAGTAATAAAGTGATAAGTGAATGTCGATCTCCACAGTGACTGATTAGATATATGCAATTAAATATACCAAAATTGATTTAAATTGAGAATAGGGCAGTAACAACAATGATTGAGTTCAAATGATTCAAAATTAAAGTGAAAATGATAATGCTAAGTAAACTAACTTAATGCGACACTTGTAGAGTATAAGAGTAAGTTTAGTGCTAATGGTGTAACCAATAATGAAGAGAGCTAGCATGGTTAATTCCACTATCCATTGATATTTCTAGTTTAATATGTCCATGTTTCTATTGCATCTAGTAGCATTAACCTTAGCTCTCTAAAGCACAATGAACTCTTGTGCTTGCGATTACCTATTATTAAGTTCCAGCCAAAGGGTTTGCAAGGTGAGCTCATATTCCTATGTAAACCACAAAGTATCTAAATCTACACGATTCCATATTCATGTATTTTTTATTTATCACTCATGCATCATTCAAGCTATTTCCATTCGAATAAATCCTTTTGAATCTTAGTCTAACTTGTACTTTATTAAAGTTGATCAGTCAATAATAAAATCAAAGCATTAAGTGTAATTGAATGAAATGCTAACAAGAACTACGCAATAGCCACAGCATAACCAGAAACAACAATTTTAAGGTTCATTACCCATACTAGCGTAAAGAGTTCAGCTCCGAGCATAAGATAAAATTGGTGTAGTGTTACAACCATTAAATATAGAGTTTACAGAGCTTAGAAGAAGGGGAAAT
Source organism: Datisca glomerata (assembly GCA_003255025.1). Taxonomy (NCBI): domain Eukaryota; kingdom Viridiplantae; phylum Streptophyta; class Magnoliopsida; order Cucurbitales; family Datiscaceae; genus Datisca; species Datisca glomerata. The sequence continues at coordinate 51,995 of QANY01007846.1, forward strand.
GTTGAATCGAAGAAGAAAAATGGAAGAAAATAATAGAGAGTAAAAGAACACCCTTTCTAGTCTTCCTCCTCTAAGTCTTCTTCTCCTCTAAGTCTGCTTCTCCACACTATTTTCCCTATTTTACAGCAAGAATGGTGGCTCTCCTCTTTAGAAGATGAAGGTCCTTTAAATAGACCTCAAAAGTAGGGTTTCAACTTGAAATAAGGATATTTGTCAAGCTACAAATGTTACTGCACCACCTGGACATGGACCACTGAAATGTAGCGACGCCAGTTGAATGAGGACAACCTAAAAAGCAACATCTCCACCTGGAAAGCTACTTTCAAAGAGCAATGACTTCTCTCCCCTTTCGAGCGCGAGCCAGATTAAATGACAATAGTTCTCTACCATGCATGCACGTCTCCCCCTTTCCCTCACTCTCCCCTTCTCTCTCTCCCTCTCATCCCCCTCTCTGCCCCTCTCTCCCCCTCTCTCTTTTTCTCTCTCCTTCTCCCTCTCTTTGTCTCTCTATCTCTCCCACTAACTCTCTCTCTCTCGCTCTCTCTCGCTCTCTCTCTCTCTATCTCTTTCTCTCTCTATATCTCTGTCCCTCACTCTCTCCCCTATCTCTCTCAGTCTCTCTCGCTCACTCTCTCCCTCCCTATCTCTCTTAGTGTGGCTCTCTCCCTCCCTCTCTCTCCCACTAACTCACTCTCTATCTCTCTATCTCTCTATATGTCTCTCTCCCTCCCTCTATCCGTCCAGCTCTCTCTCTCTCTCTTTCAAACTCTCTCATTCTCTCGCCCTCTCTCTCTATCTATCTATCTATCTCTCTCACACACACCCTCTCTCTCACTCTCTCTCCCTTTCTAATTCTCTCATCCTCTCACTCTCTCTCACTCTCTCTATTTCTCCCACACACTCTCTCTCCTTTTCCCCCTCTCTCTCACACTCTCTCCCTCACTCTCTCTCTCCCCCTTTTACCCCTCTCTCACTCTCCCTCCCTCCCTATCTTTCTCAGTGTGGCTCTCTCCCTCACGCAATCACATACTCTCTCTCTCTATCTATCTCTCTCTCCCTCCCTCCCTCTCTTCAGTTCTCTCTCATTATCTCTCTCTTTTTCTCTCTCTATGTCTCTCTCTCTTAATCCTCTCTCCCTCTCTCTCTCTCACCCCCACTCTTAGTCTCTCTCTGTCAAACACATAGAAACACACACACGCTCTCTCTCTCACACTCTCTCTCTCGCTTTCTCTATCTATCTATCTATCTATTTGTCCTTTTCTAATTCTTTATCCTTATCTATCTCTCTCTATCCATCTCTCTCTCGCTCTTTAATTCTCTCTCTTAATCTGTCTCTCTCACCCTCTCCTCTCACTCACTTTCTCTCTCTTTCTCTTAGTCTCTCTCTATCTTTGTCTCTCCCACTCTCTCCCTCCCTATTTCACAATCTATGTGGCTCTCTCTCTCCCACTCACTCCCATCTCTCTCATTTTCTCTCTCACCCTTTCTCACCCTCTATCTCTCTCCTTCCCTCCCTCTAGCTCTCTCTCTCTTCCTCCCTCACTCTCTCTCCATCTCCCCCTTCTCTCTATTTCTCCGTCATTCTATCTCCCCCCGCTCTCTCTCTCCCTCTCTCTCTTTCTCCCACTCATCACTCCCACTCCCTTTCTCCCCCCACTCTCTCTCTCTTCCTCCCTCTCTCTCTGTCAATATCTCTCTCTTTCTATTTCTCCATCATTCTCTTTGTCTCTCTCTCCTTTTATCTCTCTCTCTCCCTCTCTCTACCTCCCTCCCTCCCCCTCTATGTCTATCTTTATCTCTCTCTCCCTCTTTCTCTCTCTTTTTCTCGCTCTCTCCCTCTCTCTCTCTCTCCCACTCACCCACTCTCTCCCACCCTATCTCCCTCTCTTCCACTCTTTCTCCCTCAGTCTCTCCCTCACTCTCTCTCCATCTCTCTATCTCGCTCTCTCTCCCCCTTTCTCTCCCTCCAGCCTCTCCATTTTCTCTCTCTCCTTCACCCTCTCTCAGTCTTTCCCTCCTGCCTCTCCATTTTTCTCTTGCTCCTTCACCCTCTCTCAGTCTCTCCCTCTCTCTCCCACTAACTCTCTCTCTATCTCTCACTCTCCCTCTGTCTTTTTCTCTCTATGTCTCTCTTGCTCTCTCTCCCTCCCTCCCACACACACTCTCTCTCTTTCTCTCTTTCTCTCTCTGTCTCTTTATCTCTACCCCTTTCTCTCTCTCTTTGTGTGAGTGTGTGCTTCTCCCTTTCTCTCTCTCCCCCTTCTCACTCTCACTGTATCTCTCTCTCTCCCTTTCTAACTCTATCTCCTTCTCTCTCTCCCTCTCTCTCTCACACTGTCTCTCGCTCTTTCTTTCTCTCTCTCTCTCTCTCTGTCTCTCTCTTTCTCTCTTTCTAACTCTCTCTCCCCTATGTCTATCTCTCTCTACCCGTTTCTATCTGAGTGTCTTTCTCTCCCTTTCTCTCTCTCACCCCCTCTCTCTCACCCTCACTCTCACTCTCACTCTCACTCTCACTCTCTCTTTCTCTCTACCCCTTTTCTCTGTGTGTGTGTCTTTTTCTCATTTTCTCTCTCTCACCCCCTCTCTCTCACTCTCACTCTCACTCTCTCTTACTCTATCTCTCTCTCTGTTTCTTTGTCTCTCTCTCTCTCCCTTTGTGACTCTATATACCTCTCTCTCTCACCTCTCTCCCTCTCTCTCTCATTGTCTCTCGCTCTCTCTCTTTCTAACTCTCTCTCTTTCTCTCTCTTTCTGTCTCTCTCTCCGTCCCTCCGCCCTCTCTCTCCCTATGTCTATCTCTCTATCTGCCCCTTTCTATGTGTTTCTGTCTTTCTCTCCCTTTCTCTCTCTCACCCCCTCTCTCTCACTCTCACCCTCTCTCTCTCTACCCCTTTCTGTGTGTGTGTCCTTCTCTCCCTTTCTCTCTCTCTCTCTTAGTCTCTCTCTTTCTAACTCTCTCTTTCTCTCTCTCTTCCTCTCTCTCTCTCTACCCCTTTATGTGTGTGTCTTTCTCTCCCTTTCTCTCTCTCACCCCCTCTCTTCCACTCTCACTCTCACTCTCACTCTTACTCTTACTCTCACTCTTTCTTTCTCACCCCCCCTTCCCCCTCTCTCTACTTCTCCCTCACTCTCCCTCACTCTCCCTCACTCTCCCTGTCTCCCTCCCCCCTTCTCTCTCTCTAATTCTCTCTCTTAATCTGTCTCTCTCTCTCACTCTCTCTCCTCTTACTCTCACTCTCTGCTCTCTTAGTTTCTCTCTCTTTTAGTCTCTCTCTCTCTTAGTCTCTCTCTCTTTATCTTTCTCACTCTCCCTCTCCCTATTTCACACTCTATGTGGCTCTCTCTCCCTCTCTCTCCCACTCACTCCCCCTCTCTCTCTATCTCTCTCCCTATCACCCTCCACCTCTCTCTCTCTATCACTCTCCCTTTCTCTCCCTCTCTCACTCTCTTTTTCTCTCCCCTTTCTCTCTCCCTCCCTCCCTCTCACTCTCCCTCTCTCCCTCTCTCTCTATTTCTCCCTTCTCTCTTTCTCTAATTCTCTCGCTTAATCTCTCTCTCTTACCCTCTACTCTCACTCTCACTCACTTTCTCTCTCTCTTTGTCTCTCCCACTCTCTCCCTCCCTATTTCACAATCTATGGGGCTTTCTCTCTCCCTCTCTCTCCCCTACTCACTCACTCTCTCTTTTTCTCTCTCTTTCTCTCTCACACTCTCTCTCCCTCTATCTCTCTCCCTCCCTCCAGCTCTCTCTCTCTCTCTCCCTCTCTCCCTCCACCTCTCTCTCTCTCTCTTTATTCCTCCCTCAGTCTCTCTCCCACTCCCCCTTCTCTCTATCTCCCTCTTTCTCTCTCTCTTAATTCTCATTCTCTCCCCCTCTCTCTTTCTCCCAGTCATCTCTCCCACTCCCTCACTCTCTCTCTCTCACTCACACACTCTCTCTCTTTCTCTGTCCCCCCCTCTCTCTCTCTTTGTAATTCTCTCTCTCCTTCTCTCCCCCTCCCTCCCTCCTCCCTCCCTCTCTCTATGTCTATCTCTCTTTCTCTCTCTTTGTCCCCATCTCTCTATCTCTCACTCTTCCTCTGTTTGTGTGTGTGTCTTTCTCTCCCTTTCTCTCTCCTCCTCTATCTCTCTTTCTTTCTCACTCTTGCTCTCTCCCCTTCTCTTTCTCCCACTCACTCACTCTCTCTCTCCTTCCCTCTCTTTCTATTTCTATCTCTTTCTCTCTCCCTTTCTCTCTCTCTTTTTCTCTCCCCCTTTCTCCCTCCCTCCCTCTTTCTCTCTCCCTCTCTCCCTCTCTCTCTATTTCTCCTTTCTCTTTTTTCTAATTCTCTCTCTTAATTTGTCTCTCTTAGCCTCTCCTCTCACTCTCACTCACTCTCTCTCTCTTAGTCTCTCCCACTCTCTCCCTCCCTATTTCATAATCTATGGGGCTTTCTCTCTCCCTCTCTTTCCCCCACTCACTCCCCCTCTCTCTCTTTCTCTCTCTTTCTCACTCACCCTCTCTCTCCCTCTCTCTCCCTCTCTCTCCCTCTATCTCCCTCCCTCCCTATAGCTCCTCCCTCTCTCTCTCTCTCACTCTCTCTATTCCTCCCCTCCCTCTCCCCCTTCTCTCTATTTCTCCGTCATTTTCTCTATCTCCCCCACTCTCTCTCTCTCAGAATTCTCTCTCTCCCCTCTCTCTTTGTCCCACTCATCACTCTCACTCCCTATCATCCCCCCACTCTTTCTCCTTTTTTGTCTCCATCTCTCTCTGTCTTTCTATTTCTCCATCATTCTCTCCGTCTCCCCCTCTCTCCAATTCTCTCTCTCTATCTCTCTCTCCTTTTCTCTCTCCCTCCCTCCCTCCCTCTCTCTGTCTCTCTCTCTTTCTCTCTCTCCCCCTCTTTCTATCTCTCACTCTTCCTCTGTTTGTGTATGTGTGTCTTTCACTCCCTTTCTCTCTCTTCCCCTTTATCTCTCTCTCTTTCTCGCTCTCTCTCTTTCCCTCTCTCTCTCTCGCACTCACTCACTCTCTCACCCTATCTCGCTCTCTCTCCCACTCTCCCTCTCTTCCTATCTCTCTCTCTCCCTCACTCTCTCTACATCTCTCTGTCTCACTCTCTCTCTCCTGCCCCTCCCTTTTTCTCTCTCTCCTTCTCCCTCTCTCCCACTAACTCTGTCTCTCTTTGTCTCTCACTCTCTCTCTCCTTTTCTCTCTCGATCTCTCTCTCCCTCTCTCCCTCTCTCCCTCTCTCCCTCCCTTCCACTTTCTCTCTCTCTCCTTCTCTCTCTCTCTATCGCTATCCCTTTTCTCTGAGTGTGTGTGTCTCTCTCCCCCTCTCTCTCACTCTATCAATCTCTCTCTGTTTTTGTCTTTCTCTCCCTTTCTAACTCTATTTCCATTTCTCTCTCATTGTCTCTCGCTCTCTCTCTGCCTTTCTAACTCTATCTCTCTCTCTCCCTCTCTCTATTTCTCCCTCAAACACTCTCTCTCGCTCCCCCTTCTCTCTCTATCAATCTCTCTCTTTCTCTCTCCCCCTCTTCCCCCTCACTCTCTTTCTCTCTACTTCTCTCCCTCACTCTCCCTCTCTCCCTCTCTCCCCTCCCCCCTTCACTCTCTCTCTCACTCTCCTTCTCTCCCTCTCTCCCTCTCCCCATATCCCTCTCTCTCATTCTATTTCTTGCTTACTCTCCCCCTCTCCCTCTCCCCCTTCTCACTCTTAATCTGTCTCTCTCTCACTCTCTTCTCTAACTCTCACTCTAAATATCTTAGTCTCTCTTTCCCTCAGTCTCTCTATCTCTCTATCTCTTTGTCTCTCTCTCTCTCTTTGTCTCTCTCACTCTCTCTCTCCCTATTTCACACTCTATGTGGCTCTCTCTCTCCCCCTCTCTTTCCCACTCACTCCCTCTCTCTCCCTCTCTCTCTCGTTCTCTCTCACTCTCTCTCCCTCTTTCCCTCTCCCTCCCCCTCCATCTCTTTTTCTCTCTCTATTTATTCCTCCCTCACTCCCTCCCCCTTTCCCCACTTTTCTCTATCTCCCCCCTCTCTCTCTTAATTCTCTTTCTCCCACTCACATCTCCCACTCCCTCACACACACACACTCTCTCTCTTTCGCTCCCTCTCTATCCCTCTCTCTCTCTCCCTTTCTCGCTCTCTGCCCCTCTCTCGCACTCTCTCTTTCTCTCTCTCTATTTCTATCTCTCTCTCTCCATTTCTAACTCTATCTCCCTCTCTTTTCCATTTCTCTCCCTCTCTCTATCACTGTCTTTCTCCCTTTCTCTCTCTTTCTAACTTTGTCTCTCTCCCTCTCTCTCTTCCTCCCTTTCTCTCTTTCTCGCCCCCCTCTCTCTCATTCTATCTCTCTCTATCTTCGTGTCTGTCTCCCTCTCTTTCCCTTTCTAACTCTATCACCCTCTCTCTCTCTCACTGTCTCTTGCTCTCTCTCTCTCTCATTTTCTCTCTTTCTAACTCTCTGTCTCTAACTCTCTCTCTTTCTAACACACACACACACACACTCTCTCTCTCTTTCTGTCTCTCTCTGTACTTCCCTCCCTCTCTCTCTTTCTCTCTCTCTTTCTCTCCCTCTCTACCCATTTCTGTGTGTGTGTGTGTCTTTCTCTCCCTTTCTCTCTCTCACCCCCTCTCTCACACACTCACTCTCACTCTCTCTCTTTCTCTCTCACTCTCTGTCTCTCTCTCTATTTCTGTCACTCTCTCTTCCTTTCTAACTCTATCACCCTCACTCTCTCACTTCTTTCACTCTCTCTCACTATCTCTCACACTCTCTATCTCTCACTCTCTCTTTCTAACTCTCTCTCTCACTCTCTCTTTCTAACTCTCTCTATCTCTCTCTCTTTCGGTATGTCTCCCATTCCCTCCCCCTCTCTCTTTCTCTCCCTCTCTCTATCTCTCTCTCTACCCCTTTCTCTATGGGTGTGTGTGTGTCCTTCTATCCCTTTCTTTCTCTCACCCCACTCTCTCTCACTCTCACTCTCACTCTCTCTCTCTTTCTTTCTCTCTCTCTCTATTTTTGTCTCTCTCTCCCTCTCTACCTCTTTCTCTCCATCTCTCTCTATTTTTAACTCTATCTCTCTCTCTCTTCCACTTCTCTCCCCACTCTCTCTCTATAACTCTCTTCCTCTGTCTCTCCCTCCCTCGCTCTCTCTCCCTCCCTCTTTCTCTATTTCTCCCTCACACACACTCTCTCCCTCCCCCTTCTTTCTCTCTCTCTCTCTCTCTCACCCCTTCTCCCCCTCACTCTCTCCCACTACTTCTCCCGCACTCTCCCTATTTCCCACTCCCCTCTTCACTCTCTCTCTCTCTCTCCCTCTCCCCATTTCCCCCTTTCTCTCATTCTATTTATTTCTTACAATCTCTCTCCCCCTCTCTCTATCTCTCACTCTCCCTCTGTTTGTGTGTGTGTGTCTTTCTCTCCCATTCTCTCTCCCCCCTTTATCTCTCTCTTTCTCGCTCTCGCTCTCCCCCTCTCTCTCCCACTCACTCACTCTCTCTCCCCTATCTCTCTCTCTCTCCCACTCTCTCTCTCGCCCTCTCTCTATCCCTCACTCTCTCCCTCTCTCTTTCCCTCTCTTTGTCTCACACTCTCTCTCAAAACCTTTCTTTCTCTCCCATTCTCCCGCCTCTCCCTTTCTCTTTCTCTCCTTCTCCCTATATAAGTCTCTCACTCTCTCTCCCAATAACTCCCTCAATCTCTCTCTCCCTCTCTCCCTCCCTCTCTCTCTCTCACTTTCCCTCTCTCTATCTCTTTATCTCTACCCTTTTCTGTGTGTGTGTGTGTCTTTGTCTCCCTCTCTCACTCTACCTCCCTCTCTCTCACACTCACTCTCTTTCTCTCTCTCCCTCTCTCTCTCTCTCTCTCTCTCTCCATATCCGTCTCTCTCTCCCTCTCTCTCCTTTTCTCTCTCGCTCCCTCTCTCTATTTCTAAGTCTATCTCCCTCTTTTCTCCACTTCTCTCCCTCCCTCTCACTCTATTTCTACCTTTATAACCCTCTCTCTTCCACTTCTCTCCCCCCTCTCTTTCTCCCACTCATCTCTCCCACTCCCTCTCACACACACTCTCTCTCCCTCTCTCTCTGTCTCTCTTTCTTTTTCTCCATCATTCTCTCTATCTCCCTCTCTCTCTCTAATTCTCTCTCTCTCCCTCTCTCTCTCCTTCTATCTTTCTCTTCCTCTCTCTCCCCTCCCACTCTCTCTGTCTCTCTCTCCCCATCTCTCTGTCTCTCACTCTCCCTCTGTTTGTGTGTGTGTGTGTCATTCTCCCCATTCTCTCTCTCCCCCTCTATCTCTCTCTCTTTCTCGCATTCGCTCTCTCCCCCTCTCTCTCCCATTTACTCACACACACACTCTCCCCCTATCTCTTTCTCTCCCACTCTCTCTCTCGCCCTATCTCACTCTCCCTCTCTCTTCCTCTCTCTGTCTCTTTCTCTCTCACTCAAAACCTTTCTCTCTCTCACTCTCACTCTCACTCTCACTCTCTCTCTCTCTCTCACTCTTTAAGTCTCTCACTCTCTCTCCCATTAACTCCCTCAATCTCTCTCTCCCTCTCTCCCTCCCTCCCACATACTCACTCACTCGCACACACACACTCTCTCTCTTTATCTCACTCTCTCACTTTCCCTCTCCCTGTTTCTTTATCTCTACCGTTTTCTCTATGTGTGTGTGTATATGTGTCTTTGACTCCCTTTCTCTCTCTACCCCTCTCTCACTCTCCCTCTCTTTCTCTCTCTCTATCTCTATCTCTCTCCCCCTTTCTAACTCTCTCTCCCTCTCTCTCCCACTTCTCCCTCTCTCTCTCTATCACTGTCTCTACATTTCTCTCTCTTTCTAACTCTCTCTCTCCCTCCCTCTCTCTCTCCCTTTCTGTCTCTCTCCCTCCTTCCCTTTCTCTTTCCCCCTCTCTCACTCTATCTCTTTCTCTCCCCCTCTCTTTATTTATGTCTCTCTCTCTCTCCCTTTGTAACTCTATCACCCTCTCTCTCAATTCTATGCCTCCCTCCCTCTCTCTCTCCCTCTCTATGTATCTCTCTACCCCTTTATGCGTGCATGTCTTTCTCTCCCTTTCTCTCTCTCACCCCCTCTCTCTCACTCTCTCTCTATCTCTCTCTCTCTTTCTTTCTCCCTATTTCTCTCTCTGTTTCTGTCTCTCTCCCTCTCTCCCTCCCTCTCTCCCGCCCTCTCTCTCTATTTCTAACTCTATGTCCCTCTCTCTTCCACTTCTCTCCCCCTCTCTCCTTCTAACTCTCTTCCTCTCTCTCCCTGTCTATTTGTCCCTCGAACACCCTCTCCCTCCTCCTTCTCTCTCTCTATCTATCTCTCTCTTTCTCTCTCTCCCCTCTCCCCCCTCACTCTCTCTTTACTTCTCCATCACTCTCTCTCCCTCTCCCCCTTCAATCTCTCTCTCTCTCACTCTCCCTCTCTCCCTCTCCCCATATCCCCCTTCTCTCTCATTCTATTTCTTGCTTACTATCCCCCTCTCCCTGTCCCCCTTCTCAATTCTATTTCTTTCTTACACACACTCTCTCCATCTCTCTCTCCGTCTCTCACTCTCCCTCTGTTTTTGTGTGTGTGTCTTTCTCTCCCATTCTCTCTCTCCCCCCTCTATCTCTCTCTTTCTCGCTCTCGCTCTCTCCACCTCTCTTTCCCACTCACTCACTCTCTCTCTCCCACTCACTCACTCTCTCCCCCTATCTCTCTCTCTCCCACTCTCTCTCTTGCCCTCTCTCTCTCTCCCTCTCTCTTTCCCTCTCTGTGTCTCGCACTCTCTCTCAAAACCTTTCTCTCTCCCCCTCTCTCTCGCCTCTCCCTTTCTCTTTCTCTCCTTCTCCCTCTCTAAGTCTCTCAATCTCTCTCCCAATAACTCCCTCAATCTCTCTCTACCTCTCTCCCTCCCTCCCTCTCTCTCCCTCTCACTTTCCCTCTCTCTGTCTCTTTATCTTTACCCTTTTCTCTCTGTGTGTGAGTGTGAGTGTGCATGTGTGTTTGTCTTTGTCTTTCTCTCTCACTCTCCCTCCCTCTCTCTCACAATCCCCCCTCTCTCTATTTCTCTCTCTCTCCCTCTTTAAGTCTCTCACTCTCACTCCCATTAACTCCCTCAATCTCTCTCTCCTTCTCTCCCTCCCTCCCACACACTCACTCACTCTCTCACTCTCTCTTTATCTCTACCCTTTTCTGTGTGTGTGTGTGTGTGTATGTGTGTCTTTGACTCCCTTTCTCTCTCTCCCCCTCTCTCTCACTCTCCCTCTCTTTCTCTCTCTCTATCTCTGTCTCTCTCCCTTTCTAACTCTCTCTCCCTTTCTAACTCTCTCTCCCTTTCTAACTCTCTCTCCCTCTCTCCCACTTCTCCCTCTATCTATCACTGTCTCTCCATTCCTCTCACTTTCTAACTCTCTCTCCCTCCCTCTCTCCATTTTTGTCTCTCTCCCCCTTTCTCCCACTCTCTCTCCCTCCTTCCCTTTCTCTCTCTCCCCCCTCTCTCTCACTCTATCTCTTTCTTTCTTTCTTTCTCTCTCTCTCTCTTTATTTCTGTCTCTCTCTCTCCCTTTGTAACTCTATCACCCTCTCTCTCAGTTCTCTGCCTCCCTCTCTCTCTCTCCCCCTCTTCGTATCTCTCTCCACCCCTTTCTGTGTGCGTGTCTTTCTATCCATTTCTCTCTCTCACCCCCTTTCTCTCACTCTCTCTCTCTGTCTCTCTCTCTTTCTTTCTCTCTATTTCTCTCTCTGTTTCTCTCTCTCCCACTCTCTCTCCCTTTCTCTCTCCCACCCCCTCTCTCTATTTCTAACTCTATCTCCCTCTCTCTTCCACTTCTCCCCCCTCTCTCCTTCTAACTGTCTTCCTCTCTTTCCCTGTCTATTTGTCCCTCGAACACCCTCTCCTTCCTCCTTCTCTCTCTATCACTCTCTGTCTTTCTCTCTCTCCCCCTCTCCCCTCACTCTCTTTACTTCTCTGTCACTCTCCCTCTCTCCATCCCCCTTCAATCTCTCTCTCTCTCACTCTCTCTCTCTCCCTCTCCCCATATCCCCCTCTCTCTCTCATTCTATTTCTTGCTTATTCTCCCCCTCTCCCTCTTCCCCTTCTCAATCCTATTTCTTTCTTACACTCTCTCTCCCCCTCTCTCTGTCTCTCACATCCCTCTGTTTTTGTGTGTCTGTGTCTTTCTCTCCCATTCTCTCTCTCCCCCCTCTATCTCTCTCTCTTTCTCGCTCTCGCTCTCTGTTTCTCACACACTCTCTCTCTCAAAACCTTTCTCTCTCTCCCGCCCTCCCGCCTCTCTCTTTCTCTTTCTCTCATTTTCCCTCTCTAAGTCTCTCACTCTCTCTCCCAATAACTCCCTCAATCTCTCTCTTCCTTTCTCTCCCAATAACTCCCTCAATCTCTCTCTCCCTCTCTCTCCCAATAACTCCCTCAATCTCTCTCTCCCTCTCTCCCTCCCTCCCTCTCTCTCACTTTCCCTCTCTCTGTCTTTTTATCTTTACCCTTTTCTCTGTGTGTGTGTGTGAGTGTGCATGTGTGTATGTCTTTGTCTTCCTCTCTTACTCTCCCTCCCACTCTCTCACAATCCCTCTCTCTCTCTCTATTTCTATCTCTCTCTCTCTCTCACTTTCTAACTCTCTCTCCCTTTCTAACTCTATCTCCCTCTCTCTCACTTCTCTCTCTATCACTGTCTCTCGCTCTCTCACTCTTTCTAACTCTCTCTCCCTTTCTCTCTCTCTCATTCTTTTTCTCTCTCTCCCTCCCTCCATTTCTCTCTCTCCCCCTCTCTCTCACTCTATCTCTCTCTCTCTCCATTTTTGTCTCTCTCTCCCCCTTTCTAACTCTATCACCCTCTCTCTCACTTCTCTCTCTCCCTCCCTCTCTCCCTCTCTTTATTTCTCTCTACCCCTTTCTGTGTGTGTGTCTTTCTGTCCCTTTCTCTCTCACCCCCTCTCTCTCACTCTCACTCACTTTCTCTCTCCCTCTCTCTTTCTTTCTCTCTATGTTTCTGTCTCTCTCTCCCTCTCTCCCTCCCTCTCTTATTTCCTCTCTCGCTCCACCTCTCTCTATTTCTACTCTATCTTATTCTCTTCTCCACTTCTCTCCCTCCCTCTCACTCTATTTCTAACTCTATCTCCCTCTCTCTTCCATTTCTCTCCCCCTCTCTCGTTCTCCCACTCATCTCTCCCACTGCCTCTCACACACACTCTCTCTCCCTCTCTCTCTGCCTCTCTTTCTTTTTCTCCATCATTCTCTCTATCTCACTCTCTCTCTCTAATTCTCTCTCTCCCCTTCTGTCTCTCTCTTCCTCTCACTCTCTCCCTCCCCTCCCACTCTCTCTTCCCACTCTCTCTGTCTCTCACTCTCCCTCTCTTTGTGTGTGTGTCATTCTCCCCATTCTCTCTCTCCCCCTCTATCTCTCTCTTTCTCGCTCTCGCTCTCTCCCCCTCTCTCTCCCACTTACTCACACTCTCTCTCCCTCCGACTCTCTCTCCCTCCGACTCTCTCTCTCGCCCTATCTCTCTCTCCCTCTCTCTCCCTCTCTTTGTCTTTTTCTCTCTCTCACTCAAAACCTTTCTCTCTCTCACTCTCACTCTCACTCTCTCTCCCTCTCTAAGTCTCTCACTCT